>CM060312.1:96056182-96063682 GCA_030674185.1 Monoplex corrugatus | reverse complement strand
TACCATCACATGGAAAATTTTCCAACTGTTACCATCACACAGAAAAACTGCCAACATTACCATCACATGGAAAATTTTCCAACTGTTACCATCACACAGAAAAACTGCCAACCATTACCATCACACAGAAAAACTGCCAACCATTACCATCACACAGAAAAATTGCCAACATTACCATCACACAGAAAAATTGCCAACATTACCATCACACAGAAAAATTGCCAACATTACCATCACACAGAAAAACTGCCAACCATTACCATCACACAGAAAAACTGCCAACCATTACCATCACACAGAAAAATTGCCAACCATTACCATCACACAGAAAAATTGCCAACCATTACCATCACACAGAAAAATTGCCAACATTACCATCACACAGAAAAATTGCCAACATTACCATCACACAGAAAAATTGCCAACATTACCATCACATGGAAAATTTTCCAACTGTTACCATCACACAGAAAAATTGCCAACATTACCATCACATGGAAAATTTTCCAACCGTTACCATCACAAGGAAAAATGCCAACCATTACCATCACATGGAAAATTTTCCAACTGTTACCATCACAAGGAAAAATGCCAACCATTACTATCACATGGAAAATTTTCCAACTGTTACCATCACATGGACAAATTTCCAAATGTCCGACCATAACAATGTCCCAAATAACCTTGAAAGATGGATATAATCTTCAAGATGTTTAAAGAAAGTGATTTGAAATAACACACCAGAACCTGATCACCACATGTTCAACCCACCTGTCCACAGACTCCTGCTGAACTGATGGGGCAGGCACAGAACAGGCAGGAACAGACGGATGCTGAACGGGTCGTGGCGGTAAACCAGATGCTCTTGATTCCTCCGTTCTGGACGACGCCGCACTGCCACTCTTGATGGGTGGCTTAGAAACAGCAGGGTCAGTGCTGCTAGACTGCTGTTGGCTGACGGCTGATGCACCCGTGGAGGCTGGCGATGACCGGCTGGAACCGGCCGAGGGAGGTCTTCGATCTGCTGACATTACTGGCCGACCCCGATTTCTAACACTGTAACATAATGAGAGACAGAGTTATGATAAAAAATCTATGAAAACTGCAGCAACGACACATTCATCCCGGCTGCTTATATGCTAAGTGATCATTGTTTAAGTTTTCTCACTATAGTTGAAGCTTATAAAGTTTAAGTTTTCTCACTATAGTTGAAGCTTATAATGTAAATGAAATGGCTTCAAACTAGCAGCTGTTTAAAGAATATTCATGGTCAGATGTTCAATTCTTCAAAATGTTTAAAACCCATAATGACCTTCTATGATAAGAACTTGCCTTTCTTTCTTTTTCACTGAAACAAGATACAGAGAAGGAAAAGAAGGAGTAGGAACAAGAAAAATGTAGATGAAGAAGTTAGATATGTTCATACGTTATTTACTATCACTCTATTACCTGATAATTCAGCACCCTTTACAAATACTAAAACTTAACCCGTTTCATTTTATCGATTAAACAAGCCATCATGCACTATCTAATAAACGCAGAAAACAAACAAATAAGGAAACAAAAACTTAACAACTCAATATTTTCAAGGTCCCCCCCCCCCCATGGAAGCCCAGCAACTACAGCTCCTCTTCAAAAATATGAAAAGAGAGAAGAAAAAGGCTGTGAGGTGTTACATGTTCTGCATGCAACCTGAGCCTGTAAAAAAGACAGACCAAAAAAAAACCCAACAACAAAGACAAAAATAAAGACAAAAAAACCCCACCAACAACAAAGACAAAAATAAAGACAAAAAAACCCCCCAACAACAAAGACAAAAAAAAAACCCCAACAACAAAGACAAAAAAAAACAAAAAACCCCCAACAACAAAGACAAAAATAAAGACAAAAAAAAACCCCAACAACAAAGACAAAATAACAAAACCCCCCCCCCAACAACAAAGACAAAAATAAAGACAAACCACCCCCCAACAACAAAGACAAAAATAAAGACAAAAAAAACCCCCAACAACAAAGACAAAAACAAAGACCAAAAAAAACCAACAACAAAGACAAAAATAAAGACAAAAAAAACAACAAGACAAAAAAAACCCAACAACAAAGACAAAAATAAAGACAAAAAACCCCAAAACAGACAAAAAAAAAAACCAACAACAAAGACAAAAATAAAGACAAAAAAAAAACCCCCAACAACAAAGACAAAAATAAAGACAAAAAAACCCCAACAAAGACAAAAATAAAGACAAAAAAAACCCCAACAACAAAGACAAAAAAAAGACAAAAAAACCCCCCAACAACAAAGACAAAAATAAAGACAAAAAAAACCCCCCAACAACAAAGACAAAAATAAAGACAAAAACCAACCCCCCAACAACAAAGACAAAAATAAAGACAAAAAAAACCCCCAACAACAAAGACAAAAACAAAGACAACAAAAAAAACCCCAACAACAAAGACAAAAACAAAGACCAAAAAAACCCCAACAACAAAGACAAAAATAAAGACAAAAAAAACCCCAACAACAAAGACAAAAATAAAGACCAAAAAAAAAACCCAACAACAAAGACAAAAATAAAGACAAAAAAAAACCCAAACAACAAAGACAAAAATAAAGACAAAAAAACCCCAACAACAAAGACAAAAATAAAGACAAAAAAAACCCAACAACAAAGACAAAAATAACAACAAAAAAACCCAACAACAAAGACAAAAATAAAGACAAAAAAAACCCCAACAACAAAGACAAAAATAAAGACAAAAAAAACCCCCAACAACAAAGACAAAAAAAAAGACAAAAAAAAACCTCAAGAACAAAGACAAAAATAAAGACAAAAAAAAAACCACAACAAAGACAAAAAAAAAAACCCAACAACAAAGACAAAAATAAAGACAAAAAAAACCCCAACAACAAAGACAAAAATAAAGACCAAAAAACCCTCAACAACAAAGACAAAAATAAAGACAAAAAAACCCAACAACAAAGACAAAAATAAAGACAAAAAACCCCCCAACAACAAAGACAAAAATAAAGACAAAAAAACCCCAAGAACAAAGACCAAAAATAAAGACAAAAAAAAAACCAACAACAAGACAAAAAAAAACCCAAAACAAATGACAAATTACTAAGGACTCTAAAAAAGGTAACCAACAACAATGACAAAAATAAAGACCAAAAAAACGCCTAACAACAAGACAAAAATAAGACAAAAAAAACCCAACAACAAAGACAAAAATAAAGACAAAAAAAACCCCCAACAACAAAGACAAAAAAAAAACCCAACAACAAGACAAAAATAAAGACCAAAAGACCCCTCAAAACAAGAAAAAAATTAAAGACAAAAAACCCCAACAAAAAGACAAAAATAAAGGACCAAAAACCCAAACAAAGACAAAAATAAAGGACCAATAAACCCAACATACAAGACAAAAAAAACACCCAACAACAGACAAAATAAGACAAAAAAACAACAACAAGGACCAAAAATAAACACCCATCCACAAAGGGCAAACTAAAGAAAAAAAAAACCAACAACAAGAGAAAAAAAATACCAACAAAAAGACAAAAATAAAGACAAAAAAGACCCCCAACAACAAGACAAAAATAAAGACAAAACCCCCAACAACAAAGCAAAAAAAACCACCCAACACAAGACAAAGTAAAGACAAAAAACCCCCAACACAAAGCAAAATAAAGACCAAATAAACAACCCAACAACAAGGACAAGTAAAGCAAAACCCACTACAAAGACAAAATAAAGACAAAAATAACCCAAACCCACACAAAGACAAAAATAAAGACAAAAAAACCCAACAACAAGACAAAAAAAACACCCACAACAAAGACAAAATAAGACAGAAAAAAACCCCAACAACAGAGGTCAAAAATAAAGACAAAAAAACCCCACCCAACAACAATGACAAAATAAAACAAAAAACCCCCCAACAACAAAGACAAAAATAAAGACAAAAAAAACAAACCCAACAACAAAGACAAAAATAAAGACAAAAAAAACAAACCCAACAACAAAGACAAAATAAAGACAAAAAAAAACCCAACAACAAAGACAAAAATAAAGACAAAAAAACCCCCAACAACAAAGACAAAAATAAAGACAAAAAAAACCCCAACAACAAAGACAAAAATAAATACAAAAAAAAAACCCCCAACAACAAAGACAAAAAAAAAACCACCCAACAACAAAGACAAAAATAAAGACAAAAAAACCCCCAACAACAAAGACAAAAATAAAGACAAAAAAAAAAACCCAACAACAAAGACAAAAAAAAACCCCAACAACAAAGACAAAAATAAAGACAAAAAAACCCCCAACAACAAAGACAAAAATAAAGACAAAAAAAAACCCAACAACAAAGACAAAAAAAACAACCCAACAACAAAGACAAAAATAAAGACAAAAAACCCCCCAACAACAAAGACAAAATAAAGACAAAAAAAAAACCCCCAACAACAAAGACAAAAAAAACCCCCAACAACAAAGACAAAAATAAAGACAAAAAAAAACCCCCAACAACAAAGACAAAAAAAAACCAACAACAAAGACAAAAATAAAGACAAAAAAACCCCAACAACAAAGACAAAAATAAAGACAAAAAAAAAACCAACAACAAAGACAAAAAAAAACCCCAACAACAAAGACAAAAATAAAGACAAAAAAAAACCCCCAACAACAAAGGCAAAAATAAAGACAAAAAAAACCCCAACAACAAAGACAAAAATAAAGACAAAAAAAACCCCAACAACAAAGACAAAAATAAAGACCAAAAAAACCCCAACAACAAAGACAAAAATAAAGACAACCACCCCCCCCCCCCCCCCAACAACAAAGACAAAAATAAAGACAAAAACCCCCAAGAGCCAACCAAACAAAAGCAAGAAAACCAACACCTTACCCTCTCTTGGTGTCTTCCAAAAAAATTGCAATGTTTCGTTTGATGTAGGGGTCTCGTAAAAGGCGGTTGACGTTGGGTCGTTTGTCCGGATCTTGGTGCAACATGCCACGCATCAACCCAGTAACTCCGGGCCATACTGACGAGGCATCGGGGCAGCTTAAAAAGATATACATTTCAGTCAAATAGAATCACATCTATATTATGTGCACATCTGAACTATTTTTCAAAACCCCCCAAAAGCATAAATCATCTGGTTTATGCATAGATAAACTAAACAAGCAAGCACATGGAATCAATAGTGCATGCATTCATGGTGTCTTCAGAAACAGGGAACTAGAATTGAATCTATTACATTTATACCGAAGACAAGCTTTGTTAGTTTTAAATTGTAGTTGCACAATGATCAATTCATTGTAAGTTCAGTGGACCATTGAACATTTTCATCAGCACACAAGGTATACACATCACGTGTGCATACACATGCTCAACACAAAATTTTTCTCTTTTTTTTTCTTTTTTAGGGAGGTTACCTTTCTGCTCACCTGCTTGGCCACAGAAGCTGGCACAGTCTTTACAGTGTGATGATGATGATGACTATGAAGATGATAATCATGATGCTATGGAGTTCCATCTAGGATTGAGACTGCGTGACAGGGCAGTGAGGACTGTGCTCTATGCTCACTGTCATAATATATCTTGGCATCAACCAGGCCCGAGAGATAGACACCTGCAGTGTTGGTCAGAAGATTTGAGCAACACCCTCAATGGCACATCTGTGAAGTGGATAAGACTCAACTGTGTTGTCCCAGTCTTTCCAATGAGCCCATAGCACATCCAACTCTGAGTAGGACCAGGTGAGAGGCGAAAAATCCCATAACGATTTTTGAAGGGACTGATGGGGATTTGAACCCACAACCCTCCAGTCGGTAGTCTGTTTCAACAGAAAGTTGACTGCTATACATCTGACATACCTTGCCCTTCAGGATTTTGTAGACCAGGGAATTCATGTCTTTGGCATTGAAGGCATGTTTCAGGGTGGTCATCTCATACACGCAGCAACCCAGTGCCCACACATCTGACTGAAATCATTATAAAAAATCAAATAAATAAAAAATAAAAAAGGCAATATGACAAACAACAAACAACAAACTGTAAAAACCACAGAAGCTGTCAAACTGCATCCAAAATAATTGTCATAAGGTCTACCTACCTACACATGGATTGTTCCACTCAAACTGTTTGATCACTGTTATGAGGAAGGGGGATTTGGAGCACCTGGTCACAACGGGAAAGCTGGAGGGAAAGAAAGCACCAGGAAACCCAGGGAGAAAATGCTGGGCGGACTTGCAGAGTGGCTGGGATGAGGAGGGTGGGGGAGATGCTAGGGGCAACTGGAGATAGAGACAGATGGAAGTCCATGATCGCCAACGCCATGCGGCAGGGCACCTGATGATGATGACTGTTCAATCACCTTAAGATCATGACAAATAACATAAGGTGCTAATACAATCATCACAAATACGGTTTTGCAATTATTTTATTAAACAAAATTAACTTACGTTTAAAACTGATACACATCATCCAAGAAAACAAAGATAACTTATGCGTACATTATGTCTAAATGTCTAAGAAACATACAAGCAAAGACATGTATACATATGTACCAATACACATGTGTATGTGAATGTGCACATGCATGCACACCAACCCACATACCATACAACCATACACACACACACACACACACACACACACACACAAACAGTGACTGTCAGTGTCACACACACAACACATACACACACACATCATATGTGCATACAAATGCTCAACAAAAAAGTCGACTGCTATACACACACACACACACATACACACACACACACACACACACACACACACACACACACACACACACACACACACACACTGTACACTTTTGTGAACAGGATGAAGGTAAAAAATCAAACATTAACCCTTTGACTCCCACATCCTATCCACTAACAACAAAACCTTGACACTTTTGCTTTGCTAGCACAATTGACAATTCAGAATGCTGACGGAGAGAGTGCAGGAGTAAAAGGCCTAGGTGAAACACAAAGTCATAACAACAGCAGGAGTAAAAGGTCTAAATGATACACAAAGCCATAACAACAAAAAAGAAGACTTCTCTGTCAATCTGTATCCCATATTTACATATACAAACTTTTCATTTTTAATTCACATTTCACGATTTGCATAACTTTTCTTTGTTAATCCACATTCAGTGATTTGCATATAAAAACTTTTCCTTGTTAATCCACATTCAGTGATTTGCATATATATAAACATTTCCTTGTTAACGTTTTGACTCCCACATCCTATCCACCAACTGCAAAAACTTAACCCTTTGACTCCAAAAACTTAACCCTTTGATTCTCTCCCCCTATCCACTCAGCTTCCTGCTGGAAGCTGGTGGGTAGGGGGAGGAAGTCAAAGGGTTAAGTTTTTGCTTCGCTAACATGGTTGGCAATGCAAGACGCTGGTGGACAGGGTGTGGGAGTCAAAGGGTTAATTCACATTCAGTGACTTGCATATATAAATTGTTTCTTGTTA
>CM060312.1:96048682-96051182 GCA_030674185.1 Monoplex corrugatus | reverse complement strand
TGTGCTTTGTGTTGGTCACTGTATCACACAGCTGTCTTTGTGTGTGTGCTTTGTGTTTGGTTCATGTGGTTATCACACAGCTGTCTTTGTGTGTGTGCTTTGTGTTGGTCACTGTATCACACAGCTGTCTTTGTGTGTGTGCTTTGTGTTGGTCATTGTATCACACAGCTGTCTTTGTGTGTGCTTTGTGTTGGTCACTGTATCACACAGCTGTCTTTGTGTGTGTGCTTTGTGTTGGTCACTGTATCACACAGCTGTCTTTGTGTGTGCTTTGTGTTGGTCACTGTATCACACAGCTGTCTTTGTGTGTGTGCTTTGTGTTGGTCATTGTATCACACAGCTGTCTTTGTGTATTTTGTGCTGGTGACTGTATCACACAGATTTCTTCAAGTGAAGTTTCTTTTTTCTCAACCTCTTTTCTTATTTTGTTTTTGAATAATAACTAACAACACAAAAAGAACTGTAACATAATTGTCTTAAAGTTGGTCATTCTGCCAGTATCAAAAAGTTTCTTCACATACATTTTTGACATCTTCATGTTGGTCACATATAGGCATAGACAATAGCTGATGTCCTTGTAAACTTAAAGCCTGTAAACCCCCCCCCCCCCCCCCCCAAAACAAAACAAAAAACAAACAAACAAAAAAACAAATTTACAGATCCCGAGGAGCAGAAATTTCTATTTCCAAACATTGTGGTAGCAGATGAAAGAAATGTATCTAATCATCAAAATCATACAAAATCAGACAAGTGATGAACAACAACGGCACAAAACCTTTACCTGGCAATGCCCAGGTCTCCAACTTTGATGATTTTGCTTTTTGTGAGGAATATATTCTGTGTCTTCAGATCTCTGTGGAGAATGTTACGTTCATGCATGTACTGGAACAGAAAAGAGACACAGATTACTAATCAACATTAAAATAATAATGACAACTAAATAATGTTAATAGATATACAGTGATGTGAAAAGAAAATAATGTTTCATCCATCAACAAAATAATATCGACTTGAACAAAACATGCACACACGCACGCACACACACACTACACACACAAACATACTAACAGTAACACACACACACTGTGAGAAACTCCAAACTCCAAACACACACACACAGAAACTGAGAAAGTGACACACACGCAGAGTGACGCACACACACACACACACACAGAGAAAGTGACACACACACACAGAAAGTGACACACACACACTGACACAGAGTGACACACACACACACACACACACAATGTGCACACACACACAAAGTGACACACACACAGAGTGACACACACACATGCGCACACACACAAAGTGACACACACACACACACACATGCGCACACACACACAAAGTGACACACACACAGAGTGACACACACACAGAGTGACACACACAGTGACACACACATGCGCACACACACACACAAAGTGACACACACACAGTCACACACACACAGAGTGACACACACACAAAGTGACACACACAGAGTGACACACACACACAGAGTGACACACACACAGTGACACACACACACACAGAGCGACACACACACACACACACACAGAATGACACACACACAGAGTGACACACACACAGGACAGAGTGACACACACACAGGACAGAGTGACACACACACACAGAGTGACACACACACAAAGTGACACACACACAGAGTGACACACACACAGTGACACACACACAGAGTGACACACACACAGAGTGACACACACACAGAGTGACACACACACACACACATGCGCACACACACACGAAGTGACACACACACACACACACAGTCTGTCTCTCTCTCTCTCTCTCTCTCTCTCTTTCTCTCTATGGACAGTTAGTTTTTTTTGATGGAGCAGTGGACTCAAGATGTGGTATCCCAAGTTCAATCCCAGCCCTCAACATTACTAACTGGGTCTCTTTACTGCTCGTCATTCTGGTGGTGTCAGTTTACTGTTTCATAGGTCTCTCTTCCCACACTCCCTATCTCCCATTTCAAGACCTTGTCAGCACATAGGCTTTTGCGCAGGCTCAAGGAGTCTGTCAGATAACTGCTGGCTGATCTTTCTACGTCAGTCAAACAAAAGGAGAAAGGAAACAAAATCAATAAACCAAATAACTAAACTGAAAATCAAAAAACAGTGATAATGATATGACAATTCTGAATCAAATTCAATATGACTGGCAGTGTTCAAGTGAAAATAACGAGAACAAAAATGGAAAAAAACAAATCAAGAGAGACTAACTTGCAAGGCCATGGCAATTTGCACGAACCACTCCACCACCTGCCGTTCCTCAAGCAGCTGCCCTTTTTGTTCTTTCAGTTTTGTGTACAAGTCACCTCCCTCACAGAACTGCATAGCAATGTACAGCATCCCTTCTGCTGTCTCGAAGGACTGCTTGTAGGACACAATGTTGGGGTGCTTCAGCTTTTGTAACAGCCGTGCTTCTTGCTCAGCAGAGGAGCGCTCTCTTTTTGAGGCTCGCTGCA
>CM060312.1:95991182-96046182 GCA_030674185.1 Monoplex corrugatus | reverse complement strand
CTATTTTCTTCAGGCCTTCTTCTGCTGTTTGCTTGGTTTCACATCCCCTTTGTGTGTCTCTTCAGGGAGTCATCATACCATCTTCCGAGACTTTTTACTGGCTCTTCTGTGACAGTGGGGATGGCTTGGTTGGCTACCATGAATTTGACTGAATCTGCCACTTTTCCTTTTCGCAGTGAGAGAGACTTCGGGATTTCTTTGGTTTGAACCTCATTCTTGAAGAGGCCACCAGCTCATCCAGCTGCTTTAAGATTTGGTGTGTCTCTAACTCTCTTCCTCATCCGTGGACAAGACTGTTGTGTCATCCATGAAAGCTTTCAGAGGAGGCATCTGGTATCATCTCCCAGATTCACTGGACCTGAACTCTTCATTGCAGCTTTCAAGATGGCTTCCATTGCCAACACGAACAGTATGGGAGAGATTGCACAGCCCATTGCAATGCCCACCTCTAGGTCTATCCAGTCCGTGGTGTATTCTTTGGTAGAGAACCGCATTGAGAACCCTTGGAAATACTTCCTCAGCATTATTCGGATGTTTTCTGGGATGTGATACATTTCAAGAGCCAGCTGGATCATATCGTGTGGAACTGATCCATATGCATTCGCCAGATCAAGCCAAACTACGTCAATGTCTCTCTTCTCTGTTCTTGCTTTTTGGATGGCATCCCAAATCAACGTGGCATGTTCCAAGCATCCAGGCATTCCTGGTATGCCTCCCTTTTGGACTGACATATCCAGATACTTGTTTTCAGTCAGGTATTTTGTCAATCTTGCTGCCATAACAGAGAAGAAGATTTTCCCCTCGACGTTCAGAAGTGATATTGGCCTGAACTGGTTGATAGCTGCTGGAGTTCTCATCCATTGGTCGCTGATCTTCTGGTTCCTCCATGCTGATCGAATCATCTTGTGGAGCCACTCGAGCACTTTTGGGCATTTCTTGTAGTTGTAGACAGGTATGGTATTCCGTTTGGTCCAGGTGCTGACTTGGCTCTGGCTTTCTTTACTACATTCTTCACTTCATCCAGTGTTGGTGGTTTGTTATTGAATTTTCCTTCTGGCGCTGCAGGCCAAACCAGATTCTGGATTTCAAGTGGTGCCTCGCGCTGAGAATCGGAATATGTTTCCCTGAGATGCTGCTCTAGGGTTTCCTTGCCCACTGTGAGAGTCCCTGATTTGGGTTGTTCATACAATATACCCAGAGAGAGTACTGTTAAACATTAAACTCTCTTTCCTGTATTATTCTAAAAAGAGTCGGTAAACCATTGTCCTATAACTAAAATGTGTTTACATTTGATGATGTGCACAAAATAAGCATGCGAACACAACTGACAATTAATAATACCCCACACTGGATACAATGGCTTGAAAAAATGCAAACATAATCTATATATATTCATAATTCATACACAATTTCTTTGTATAAGTATGCATACATGTGTATGCCTGTGTATGGTGTGTGTGTGTGTGTGTGTGTGTGTGTGTGTGTGTGTGTATACAATGTGTGTGTGTGTGTGTGTGTGTGTGTGTGTGTGTGTGTATGTGTGTGTGTGTGTGTGCATTTGTGTGTGTGATTGTGTGGTGTGTGTGTGGTGTGTGTGTGTGTGTGTGTGTGTGTGTGTGTGTTGTTGTGTAAATGTGTTTGTGTGTACACATGTCTTTGGGTCACGACAATGATGTCATATATAATGAAAATTATTCCAAGTGTGGAGACATCACCTTGAGAAAATAAAAGAACAAAGCTTGTGTGTGTGTGTTTGTGTGTGTGTGTGTGTGTGTGTGTGTGTGTGTGTGTGTGTGTACACATGTGCTTTGTGTGTACATGGTACCATGATGTCATATGAATTATCAGTGTGGAGACATACCTGAGAATAAGAAACTGAGCTGTGTGTGTGTGTGTGTGTGTGTGTGTGTGTGTGTGTGTGTGTGTACACATGTGCTTTGTGTGTCACATGGTACCAATGATGTCATATATATGAAAATTATTCCAAGTGTGGAGACATCACCTTGAGAAAATAAAAGAAACTGAAAGCTGTGTGTGTGTGTGTGTGTGTGTGTGTGTGTGTGTGTGTGTGTGTGTGTGTGTGTGTGTGCCTTCTCGTGTGTGTGTGTGTGTGGTGTGTGTGTGCCTGCTCGCGTATGTGTGTGTGTATTTGTGTCTCTGTGTGTGTGTCTGTGTTTCTCTCTCTGCATGAATATATTTCTGTGTGTACTGTTATTACTGTAACTATTAGTATTACTGTTATTATAATTTTATTAACCATTCTTGTAAAGCAGAATTTTCATAACACAACTGAACTTCCTGACCATTACATTCAATCAGACTTTCTAGTGAAGCATGGCAGAACTTGCTCTGTTAAGTGAGCTGGCCATATTCCACTATGTTGTTGCACAGTCTGCAAACATCCACCAGATTGATCAGTGATAGGACACAATTTCTACTGTAGCCAACAGACACATTTTAGAGTTAAATCCTACAGGCGTGTACAGCTAAGGCAAAATTCCACACTGTTTTTTTTTCTTTTTTTTTTAAACAATAACACTACCCCGATCTGAAATCTTCATCCTTATGATTTGTTAACCAACCTAATGGTGACGGTTATGGATAGGACTAGGGTTGGTGTTGAGGTCAAATGCTGTTAAAAGGAGTGGAAGCCTGACTCAGTGTGGACTGCTTCTGATAAGGTTATAGTTACAATGTTGTTGTTGCTTTTTTTAAATCTGGGATTTATCTATCCTATAAGATTTAACTAATTTTGTTGAGAAAATTAACCGTATTTCCACTGTCAGAAATGGATTTACTCAGAAATAAAACTTGCTTGTAATAATTACATTTCTGAGATGATTGTAAATAATGTTGTTTCCTTATTTCTTATAAGCCTATTTAGCTGTAATTAGAACAAATATTATGAAATATGTCACAATTAGAATGCTCCATTGACAATGAATCAAATATCTAAGGTTCCTCATTCCATTCAGTTCTAAGAAGGGCCGAAATCAAGTGCAGTATTTTTACAATTGTGCAATAATGTCCACATTTTCTCGGTCAGTCGGTGACACACTGAAACAGTGAAAGTCAAAGTGCCGAGTGATTTCAGATTTAAATTTAAAAAAATCATGAAACTTTATCTATTAATCTTACCTGCTTTTTGTCTTTCTTGTGCTTTGCCAGCCATACTTCACCATAACTTCCTTTACCTATTACTTTTATTCGATCGAACTCCTCCATACTTTGTGCGTTATTGTCAGAAGTGTCTGACAATCATTCGTTTGACTGCAAGTTGAAGTTCGTCTGCCACTGAACATTGGACACAACACGACGCTCGTATTCAGTTGAGTTTGGAAGATCCTTCACGCCTAAGAAGCCTAAGAAGGTCAATGCATCATCTGTGCCAATTTCTACAGATAGTACTCATCACAAATTCTTTAATTTCAAACGGAAGGCAACATCACATAAACCAGTAGCGTCCCAAACAACAAGTGCGTGACGATCGACAGGAAATAGAATGCATTGTGGTCTATGTTGCTAAATAGATGATTGTTTCCCCTGACCGTTTTCACCTTCCAAAGGATACAACTCTACTAAGTCAACAATGTCAACAGTCAAGCTCGAACACGAGTGAACATGTAGGCTATGTGACAGTCTTTTGTTTTCATTAAGTTAGAAATCAAAAACAAAAAACGGATATATTTCAGAGCAAAAGTTGAGGATTAAAAATGAACAGAAAAAAAGAGCAGCCAAAAAACAAAGTTAAAAAAGCTAGTTATAACCACAGACATCTAAGATAACGAACTCTCCCCCCCCCCCCCCCCCCCCCACCTTCCTCGACCCCGATTTCACAGGGACAGAGAGAGAGACAAAGAGAGAGAGACACAGAGAGAGATTGTCAGACAAAACTCTTTACATACACCCATCAGTCATTTAGTAAAACGAAATTTAGTTCAGCAGCGTTTATGACGAGAAGGGGAGTAATTTGCAACTAAAAAGAAAATTTGAATAAACAAGGATTCCTTCCCCTGAGCTGCTTTTACGGCACACGCTATTTACAGTTCAGCTCGTGAATCATGCAGGCTTTCATACGATCAGAAAAATGAACGAATAACCAACATGTCAATATAATAAAAAGAAATGTCAAGAAACGCAAAATGAAGTAGTGTGGACTCATCACAAGACTCACAGGCCTCGCAAAAACCGTCGGATTAGGCAGTCCCACAGGCAAGAAGAGGGACTGCAGAAGAAGAAAAGGGAAAACATCCAACAATTAACAAGCTCGAACTTCAGTAGTTTCCACAGAGTGGCAGAGGACCCAGGACAGATGGAAGAAACTGGTCCAGTCGTGAAGTCATCAGTAGATCTAATGGCCCTATGACGAGATTACTGTCTGAGAGACGAAAGACATTATTTCTATTTATAACGTCTTGGCTGGGAGGTCACGAGTTCGAACATCCGTCAGACCGAAGGTTTTTTTGTTTGTTTTGTTTTGTTTTTTGTTGTTTTTTTCCCTCGGCCCCAGCCAGCTTGTATGCAGTGTTGAGCATGGTTTGCTTGATAGACCATGGCTTGTCACACCACCAACAATGGA
This sequence comes from Monoplex corrugatus, assembly GCA_030674185.1. Classification (NCBI taxonomy): domain Eukaryota; kingdom Metazoa; phylum Mollusca; class Gastropoda; order Littorinimorpha; family Ranellidae; genus Monoplex; species Monoplex corrugatus. Next base: position 96,041,603 of record CM060312.1, on the reverse strand, counting down.
ACCTCATCTACTTGACGGATGCGTCACTGAAAGACAGTGCTCACATTTCCTGATCAGTACCTTGATCCTTTGAAGCCCGCACCCTGTCTACCGCATTCCTACATTGTCAACCATGATAAGCAAACCAAAACCTTCACCCTTCGATTCCCTCACCGTATCCACCAGCTTCCTGCATGAAGCTGGTGGATAGGGTGAGGGAGTCAAATGGTTAATTTTTTGCAATTGGTGGATAGGGTGAAGGAGTCAAAGTGTAGTATTTTAGCAGTTGGTGGATAGGGTGAGGGAGTCAAAGCGTAGTGTTTTTGCAGTTGGTGGATAGGGTGAGGGAGTCAAAGGGTTATTTTTTTTAATTGGTGGATAGGGTGAAGGAGTCAAAGGGTAGTATTTTTGCAGTTGGTGGATAGGGTGAGGGAGACAAAGGTTAGTTTTTTTGCAGTTGGTGGGTAAGGTGAGGGAGTCAAAGGGTAGTATTTTTGCAGTTGGTGGGTAGGGTGAGGGAGTCAAAGGGTTAGGTGTCTGTATCTCTTGGGTCTGGACTGGATGACGCCAGTCATGGAAGTGGGCAGGTCTGTCACGTCGTCCTATTCCTGAAGTCCATAGAAGCATCATCACCGTCATCCTCATTCTTATAGTCATGGCGTTGTGAATATTGTCCCCACGTTCTGTGACCCTTCCTGGGCTGCTCTCGTGGTGACCTCAGTTTCTCTTGGTTGGAAGTGTGTTGGAGAGAGTCAGAATGAGCGGCGTGGAGATAGCGACACTGCAGAGATGCCAAAGGGTGTGGCAGGAAAAACAATCTTTAAAATTACGCATTCTGTCTGAACTTAGTGCACAAAGCTATGATTCCAATTTCGCAAAGGTCCAGCCTGAACTGAAAGGTGTGTGTGTGTGTGTGTGTGTGTGTGTGTGTGTGTGTGTGTGTGTGTGTGTGTGTGTGTGTGTGTGTGTGTGTGTATGTGTGTGTGTATGTGTGTGTATGTGTGTGTGTGTGTGTGTGTGTGTGTGTGTGTGTGTGTGTGTGTGTGTGTGTGTGTGTGTGTGTGTGTGTGTGTGTGACTTATTCCTTTCTCTCAGTGAACTCAATATATGAAATTCCCCAAGGAGTGCTAGTCACGTTGCTGCAATGGAGCGCCACACATTTTTTTTCTTTTTTTTATATTTTTGTCTTTCTATGTGCGTCAGTTTCTGTTTACCCATGACAGTGGAATTTTCTATAGAATTGCCAGGAACAATTCCCTTTTTTTGATGTGGGATTTCTAACATGCGCTCAGGGCGTGGTAAAAACGAGGCCTAGGTGGTATCGTTTGGCACTCAGACAATAGGCCTACAGGACGTCAAGATGCACAAACTGTTTGGTTAACGTCATGGTATTCTCCTTTCTAGACTTCATCATACTTTTGGCATCTCTGACATTGCTCTCTCCTTTTTCACTTCATATCTGTCAAACAGAAAACAAACTGTTCTCATTAATGGCACTTACTCTCAACCTGCATGCCTGACCTGTGGTGTTCCACAAGGATCTGTCCTTGGCCCTGTTCTTTTCACTCTTTACACCTCCCCCTGTCCACCATCATCAACTCCCACTCTATAAAACACCACTTCTATGCTGATGACACCCAACTTCTAGACAGTGACACACCAGACAATATACAGCGCCTCTTGACTCGCACCACTGAGTGTTACTCGGACATTAAGAACTGGATGATGTTCAACAAACTTCAGCTTAATGACGACAAGACAGAAGCTATCCTCATTGTCACCCGTCAGAAACTTTCTCAGCTGCCTCCTCTTTCTCTCCCATTATGTAACACATCAGTCCCAATTTCTGATTCAGCTAAAAACCTTGGTGTCTGCATTGACTCTACCCTCTCCATGAACAACTTTGTTTCTCAAACTGCCAGATCTTGCTACTATCACCTCCATCGTATAAGCCTGATCAGGAAGTATCTCTCTGTGGAAACAACTGCAAAACTCGTTCTCTCCTTCATAATGTCTCGCATTGACTATTGCAATTCACTCCTGTCTGGTCTTCCTGCCTCCACCATTCACATCCTACAGCGCATTCAAAACAATGCTGCACGCCTTGTACTCAAAAAGAAAAAAGCTGACCACATATCTCCTCTCCTGGCACAACTTCACTGGCTCCCTGTATCAAAGCGCATACAGTACAAACTAGACACCATGTGCTACAAAAGCCTCAATAACGCAGCCCCCGATTACCTGTCAAGCCTACTTGAGATCTATCTTCCCTCACGTACCCTCCGCTCTGCCTCCGATCCTCTGACTTTTCGCTTTCCACGCACCAAGCTCAATACCTATGGTCCACGAGCCTTCTCTGTTTCTGGTCCACTTTCCTGGAACAAACTTCCTCTCTCTGTCCGTCAGCAACCTACTTTTGTCTCCTTCAAGTCCGCTCTCAAAACTCACCTTTTCTCCTCTGCATAAAATCCTGACCTCACTCATCCCCCCTCTGTAGCCTGTCTCCACTCGGAGGGGAATCACATTGTAATATATATTTGTATATAATATGCTCTCTATAATTTTCCATTGCTTTTATTCTTTTTCCCCATTTATAGCCATGTGTGCGTGTGTGTGTGCGTGTGTGTGCGCGCGTGCGTAAGTGTATGTTCAGCGCTTAGATTTGATTTTTATCGAGATTTTGCGCTATATAAATATTGTAATTATTATTATTATAAATTATTATTATCATGTGCCACACCGCATCTTGTTGGCGATCAATGTCCTCCATACGAATCTATCCCTTGTCGCTGCAAGTACATCTCCCCCTCTCTGTCCTCAGCCACTGTGCAAGTCCGTCCAGTATTTTCTTCCTAGGTCTATCTGGTACTCTCTTTCTCTCCAGCTTTCCCGTTGAGACTTGGACTCTAATTTCTCTTGCCTCATAAAACGTCCTATAAATGCTGCTCGTCTTTTCCTGATCTTCATTAATGTTAAGACTACATGAGTATATGCATGTATGATGCAAAATTGTTAACCTGAGATGCAAAACGATTTTCAAATAATACTGCATTATTATCAGATATCAAAAGCCGGGCTGATAAATGTCTCGTATTCCAGATTTTCCTTTTGTCTTAAAAAGTTTATATTGGAGTAAATAATACTGGGCTTTCTTTTTAACTATTGCAAATTCTGATTTGTTTGCTTCTAGTCTAATGTACTCAACTATATGACTAGCAATCACATTATATTCATTATATAGACGGTTTTTTTAAAAAACTTTTATGCTTTTTGTATCTTGGCAAGGTAGTAATAACAGTTCTGTGTCAGAAACCATTGCAGTGAATGTGTTTTACAATATAGAAATATCAATTCTATCAAAAGGACTACTGTTTCTTATGCACGACAAGCTGTAGGGTTCTTTTATATCCACAAAACCTGTGAATACAGATTGAATAGAAAAAAATCACTGAACAGAAAAACAAACAAACAAAAACCACCATCACCACCACCCAAATAAAATGTAATGTGATTTTGACCTAGCTCGAGAATGGTCGTGTCCGACCTCAATGCAGTTCGTTAAACAGTGTTGATACCTACAATGAATTTTGTGTGTTGTTGTGTTTTTGTTTTGCTTTAGTTGGACCCATTTTTTTTTCCAAATCCGTTGCCCAGCATTGAATCTTTTAGTGTGTACATTGTACACTGAAGCTTAAGAATCAACTACGGCTTTGTTAGGATACCAACTGCAATGAAAGTGATGCTTCATGTAAGACTTCAAGGTTTGTCAAAATAGTGTCATTTGGATATTTAACTCTGTAACTGAAGACTTGGTGTACAAACATACAAATGAACAATCTGAGTATGTTCTCAATCGAGAACAAGGCAGTTTGCCTGTGCTCTACTATATAATTGAACGATTTGAGTATGTACAAACATAAAAATGAACAATCTATGTTCTCAATTGAGAACAAGTCAGTTTGCCTGTGCTCTACTATACAATTGAACGATATGAGTATGCTTAGAATATAACACTGGATAAATTGATTGTGCACTGAATTCATGATTTCAACAATCTGATTGAGCCCTAACTTTAAAAAAAACAACAGAAATATGATTGTTATGTAGATGCCTGGAGATGTCTGTGTACGTGTGAGAAGTACTGTAGATGTCTGTACGTGTGTAGAAGTACTGGAGATGTCTGTACGTGTGTAGAAGTACTGGAGATGTCTGTACGTGTGTAGAAGTACTGTAGATGTCTGTACGTCTATAGAAGTACTGTAGATGTCTGGAGATGTCTGTGTACGTGTGTAGAAGTACTGTAGATGTCTGTGTACGTGTGTAGAAGTACTGTAGATACCTGGAGATGTCTGTGCGTGTGTAGAAGTACTGTAGATGTCTGTACTGTGTAGAAGTACTGTAGATGTCTGTACGTCTATAGAAGTACTGTAGATGCCTGGAGATGTCTGTGGACGTGTGTAGAAGTACTGTAGATGTCTGTACGTGTGTAGAAGTACTGTAGATGTCTGTACGTTTATAGAAGTACTGTAGATGTCTGTAGATGTCTGTGTACGTGTGTAGAAGTACTGTAGATGTCTGTACGTGTGTAGAAGTACTGTAGATGTCTGTACGTGTGTAGAAGTACTGTAGATGTCTGGTGATGTCTGTGGACGTGTGTAGAAGTACTGTAGATGTCTGGAGATGTCTGTGGACGTGTGTAGAAGTACTGTAGATGTCTGTACGTGTGTAGAAGTACTGTAGATGTCTGTACGTGTGTAGAAGTACTGTAGATGTCTGGAGATGTCTGTGGACGTGTGTAGAAGTACTGTAGATGTCTGTACGTGTGTAGAAGTACTGTAGATGTCTGTACGTGGTAGAAGTACTGTAGATGTCTGGAGATGTCTGTACGTGTGTAGAAGTACTGTAGATGTCTGTACGTCTATAGAAGTACTGTAGATGTCTGGAGATGTCTGTACGTCTATAGAAGTACTGTAGATGTCTGGAGATGTCTGTACGTGTGTAGAAGTACTGTAGATGTCTGGAGATGTCTGTACGTGTGTAGAAGTGCTGTAGATGTCTGTACGTGTGTAGAAGTATTGTAGATGTCTGTACGTGTGTAGAAGTACTGTAGATGCCTGGAGATGTCTGGACGTGTGTAGAAGTACTGTAGATGTCTGGAGATGTCTATGGACGTGTGTAGAAGTACTGTAGATGTCTGTAGATGTCTGTACGTGTGTAGAAGTACTGTAAGATGCCTGGAGATGTCTGTACGTGTGTAGAAGTTTTGCGCTATATAAATATTGTAATTATTATGTATGCATGTGCGTACGTATGTATGTATGTATGTATGTATGTATGTATACGCTTAGATTTATGTATGTATGTATGTATGCATGTATACGCTCAGCTTAGATTTATGTATGTAAGTATGTAAGCATGTATGTATGCATGTATACGCTCATATGTATGTAGGTATGTATGCATGTATACGCTCAGCGCTTAGATTTGATTTTATCAAGATTTTGCGCTATATAAATAAAATATATTATTATTATTATTAAGAAGTACTGTAGATGTCTGGAGATGTCTGTACGTGTGTAGAAGTACTGTAGATGTCTGTACGTGTGTAGAAGTACTGTAGATGTCTGTACGTGTGTAGAAGTACTGTAGATGTCTGTACGTGTGTAGAAGTGCTGTAGATGTATGGACGTGTGTAGAAGTACTGTAGATGTCTGTACTGTGTGTAGAAGTGCTGTAGATGTCTGTACGTGTGTAGAAGTGCTGTAGATGTCTGGACGTGTGTAGAAGTGCTGTAGATGTCTGTACGTGTGTAGAAATACTGTAGATGTCTGTACGTGTGTAGAAGTACTGTAGATGTCTGTACGTGTGTAGAAGTACTGTAGATGTCTGTACGTGTGTAGAAGTACTGTAGATGTCTGTACGTGTGTAGAAGTGCTGTAGATGTCTGGACGTGTGTACAAGTACTGTAGATGTCTGTACGTGTGTAGAAGTACTGTAGATGTCTGTACGTGTGCAGAAGTACTGTAGATGTCTGTACGTGTGTAGAAGTACTGTAGATGTCTGTACGTGTGTAGAAGTACTGTAGATGTCTGTACGTGTGTAGAAGTACTGTAAATGCCTGGAGATGTCTGTACGTGTGTATAAGTACTGTAAATGCCTGGAGATGTCTGTACGTCTATAGAAGTACTGTAGATGTCTGGAGATGTCTGGACGTGTGTAGAAGTACTGTAAATGCCTGGAGATGTCTGTACGTCTAAGAAGTACTGTAGATGTCTGGAGATGTCTGTACGTGTGTAGAAGTGCTGTAGATGTCTGTACGTGTGTAGAAGTACAGTAAATACCTGGAGATGTCTGTACGTCTATAGAAGTACTGTAGATGTCTGTACGTGTGTAGAAGTACTGTAAATACCTGGAGATGTCTGTATGTCTATAGAAGTACTATAGATGTCTGGAGATGTCTGTACGTGTGTAGAAGTGCTGTAGATGCCTGGAGATGTCTGTAGTGTGTAGAAGTACTGTAGATGTCTGTACGTGTGTAGAAGTGCTGTAGATGTCTGTACGTGTGTAGAAGTACTGTAAATACCTGGAGATGTCTGGACGTGTGTAGAAGTGCTGTAGATGCCTGGAGATGTCTGTAGTGTGTAGAAGTACTGTAGATGTCTGTACGTGTGTAGAAGTGCTGTAGATGCCTGGGGATGTCTGGACGTCTGTAGAAGTACTGTAGATACCTGGAGATGTCTGTAAATGTCCTGTAGATGTCTGTAAATGTCCTGTAGATGTCTGTAAATGTCTTGTATGTTCTGTAGATGTGTAATATATCCCGTGGTCCGCAGACGTAACTGTCTGGAGATGTCCAGGAGATGTCAATGGATATGATTATGTAGGTGTCCTGTAGATGTCCTGCAGACGTCTGTAGATGTCCTGTCGATGTCTACAGGTGTTCTTTAGGCGTTTGAAGGTGTCTGTAGATGTCCTTGAATTTGTTATTGTTATTGTTGTTTAAAGCCCAGCCGACTACGCAGAGCCATATCAGGGCTATAACCGCTTCAAAACATACAAGACTTTAACAGGAAAAAAAAAAAGGAAAGGAAATTAAGTACACATATCAATGCATTCGCGCACATAACCTTAGGACACGCCCCCGGAGTTGACCACTCCAATTTATCGAACAGAAGATTTAAGAAACACACCTGAAAACAAATCTAAGCACACATAAAGACACCAAAACACATAAAAACGGGCAAAAATGCACTTCATACATGTACCCAATTATCAATCCTGAGAACAAGTGCGTAAGACTTTATCGAATACATACAGGTGAATGGACCAGCAAGGCAGAAAATGATAGGAAGAAATGACAGAAAGCAAAAGAGGAAGAGAGAAAGCAAAAGAGGAAGAGAGAAACAAAGAGAGTGATACAAAAGAGAAAATTTCTAGCACAGAATTTCCAGAAGGTGGGATACTATTTATACTGAAAGAGCCCCTGTCATCCCCCACAGAGGGGCGAATTAGCTACTAAGTTTTTGAGATTTCCTTCGAGTGAAAAATATACATATCCAATTGTCATTTCTAAGAGACAGAAAGTTTGGAAGACTTGATAGAAAACGAAGGTGAATGGACCAGCAGGGCAGAAAATGAGGAAGATAATAGCAAGAAAAGCAATAGAGCAAGTCAGAAACAATGCGAGTGACAAAAAAGTGGAAATTTCTAGCACAAAAATTCCGAACGTTGGGAGTGGGGGTGGGGGTCATTATTTATACTGAAAGAGCCCTACACATCCCCACGGTGGGAAGGGGGGTAATATTGGCTGTAATAATAATAATAATTACAATATTTATATAGCGCTAAATCTTGATAAAATCAAATCTAAGCGCTGAAACAGAACACACGCACGCACGCACGCACGCACGCACGCACACACACACGCACGCACGCACACACACACCACCACACACACACACGCACACACACACACACACACACACACACACACACACACACACACACACGCATGGCTATAAATGGGGAGAAAGAATAAAACCAATAAAAGCAAGAATAAAAGCAATGGAAAATTATAGAGAGCATATCATATACAATTATATATTATAACAATGTGATTCCCCTCCAAGCGGAGACAGGCTGCAGAGAGGGGGGGGGGGGGGTTGAGTGAGGTTAGGATTTTATGCAGAGGAGAAAAGGTGAGTTTTGAGAGCGGACTTGAAGGAGACAAAAGTAGGTTGCTGACGGACTGAGAGAGGAAGTTTGTTCCAGGAGAGTGGACCAGAAACAGAGAAGGCTCGTGGACCATAGGTATTGAGCTTAGTGCGTGGAAAGCGAAAAGTCAGAGGATCGGAGTCAGAGCGGAGGGTACGTGAGGGAAGATAGATCTCAAGTAGGCTTGACAGGTAATCGGGGGCTGCGTTATTGAGGCTTTTGTAGTACATGGTGTCTAGTTTGTACTGTATGTATGTGTTGCAACTTGTCATGTCTGTAGGTGTCCTGGGGATATCTGTCACTGACACAAGGTCAGGCTATACACTGTCACTGACACAAGGTCAGGCTATACACTGTCACTGACACAAGGTCAGGCTATACACTGTCACTGACACAAGGTCAGGCTATACACTGTCACTGACACAAGGTCAGGCTATACACTGTCACTGACACAAGGTCAGGCTATACACTGTCACTGACACAAGGTCAGGCTATACACTGTCACTGACACAAGGTCAGGCCATACACTGTCACTGACACAAGGTCAGGCTATACACTGTCACTGACACAAGGTCAGGCTATACACTGTCACTGACACAAGGTCAGGCTATACACTGTCACTGACACAAGGAGATACAAATATTGGAACTATTCACATCCATGGTTTTCATCGTTTATTACCATCCATCAAAACACTGATCATCACAAATCACAGTATTTCTTCATGTAAATATTTCGTGCTTAAATACTCCTGAATGTTCATTACCACCGACTGAAATGTTCCTCATTGTATTGTACGCAAAGAAATGTTCCTGTAAGTTATTTACAAAAAAATATATTTTCGTTGCTAAATTGTATGCATGAAATGTTCCTAAAAGTGATTTTACAAACACTATTGATTCTAAAAGTTAATTACCACAAACCGAAATCTTCAGTAAAGCACGCACTAAGACAATCCTTTTAAAATATGGCGAATACTTTCTGAATAAGTCAGTTCATGACAATATAACTGTATTACAAAAAACTACAAACCAACTTTCTCCCAACTGAGCTATTTCTGACTGCACATCTGTCATTTTCACATGCACTACACTTTTCATCAGGTTCACATGCACTACACTTTTCACCAGGTTCACATGCACTACACTTTTCATCAGGATCACATGCACTACACTTTTCACCATGTTCACATGCACTATACTTTTCATCAAGTTCACATGGACTGTATTGTTTCTCGTTCAGTTGTCAAGCACTACATTGTTCTTTGCTAAGTTTACATGCACTACACTGTTCTTCCTTAAGAGCACTCGCTTTTCACAAGACATAGCTCCAAGCTCATAATATATCCAAATGAACATACTCTGCATAAGGAAAGAAGTTCACAATGATAATGGTATATGCCCTAAGCTTGTGTATAAACCTTCCATGTTGACAAGGTCAGAAGAGTCAATGTGACGTGTTATATACATATGTGCATCGTGTGTCATCTGTCACTGACAAGGTCAGGTCATACACTGTCACTGACACAAGGTCATACACTGTCACTGACACAAGGTCATACACTGTCATTGACACAAGGTCATACACTGTCACTGACACAAGGTCAGGTCATACACGTTCACTGACACAAGGTCATACACTGTCACTGACAAGGTCTACACTGTCATGGACACAAGGTCATACACTGTCACTGACACAAGTCAGGTCATACACTGTCACTGACACGGTCATACACTGTCACTGACAAGTCAGGTCATACACTGTCACTGACACAAGTCAGGTCATACATTGTCATTGACACAAGGTCAGGTCATACACTGTCACCGACACAAGTCAGGTCATACACTGTCACTGACACAAGGTCATACACTGTCACTGACACAAGTCAGGTCATACACTGTCACTGACACAAGTCAGTCCATACACTGTCACTGACACAAGGTCAGGTCATACACTGTCACTGACACAAGTCAGGTCATACACTGTCACTGACACAAGGTCATACACTGTCACTGACACAAGGTCAGGTCATACACTGTCACTGACACAAGTCAGGTCATACACTGTCACTGACACAAGGTCATACACTGTCACTGACACAAGGTCACACTGTCACTGACACAATGTCAGGTCATACACTGTCACTGACACAAGGTCAGGTCATACACTGTCACTGACATAAGGTCAGGTCATACACCGTCACTGACACAAGGTCAGGTCATACACTGTCACTGACACAAGGTCAGGCCATACACTATCACTGACGCAAGTCAGGTCATACACTGTCACTGACACAAGGTCATACACTGTCACTGACACAAGTCAGGTCATACACTGTCACTGACACAAGGTCAGGTCATACACTGTCACTGACACAAGGTCAGTCATACACTGTCACTGACACAAGGTCAGGTCATACACTGTCACTGACAAGGTCAGGTCATACACTGTCACTGACACAAGGTCAGGTCATACACTGTCACTGACACAAGGTCAGGTCATACACTGTCACTGACACAAGGTCAGGTCATACACTGTCACTGACACAAGGTCAGGCCATACACTGTCACTGACACAAGTCAGGTCATACACTGTCACTGACACAAGGTCATACACTGTCACTGACACAAGTCAGGTCATACACTGTCACTGACACAAGTCAGGTCATACACTGTCACTGACACAAGTCAGGTCATACACTGTCACTGACACAAGTCAGGTCATACACTGTCACTGACACAAGTCAGGCCATACACCGTCACTGACACAAGTCAGGTCATACACTGTCACTGACACAAGTCAGGTCATACACTGTCACTGACACAAGTCAGTTCATACACTTTCACTGACACAAGTCAGTTCATACACTTTCACTGACACAAGTCAGGTCATACACTGTCACTGACACAAGTCAGTTCATACACTTTCACTGACACAAGTCAGTTCATACACTGTCACTGACACAAGTCAGTTCATACACTGTCACTGACACAAGTCAGTTCATACACTTTCACTGACACAAGTCAGTTCATACACTTTCACTGACACAAGTCAGGTCATACACTGTCACTGACACAAGTCAGGTCATACACTTTCACTGACACAAGTCAGGCCATACACTGTCACCACTAGGGCCTGTCCACAGTTGGTGGTCAGCGAAACATTCACCATCTGCCACTGAAACAATTGGTATTGGTATTTTGGTTTGAAGTTCAGCTGACTGCATAGAGCCATATCAGGGTTATAATTGTTTAAAAAAAAAATTCAACGCTGCTAGTTATTTCTGTTCAAAGCCCAGCCGACTGCGTAGAGCCACATCAGGCTATAACCGTTTCAAAACATACAATTCGTCAAGAGTGAAAAAAAAAAAAAAATTAAGTACACATATCAATGCATTCGCGCACATAAGAAGCCCCGTTCAATTAATGACAAAGAGGATTTAAGAAACATACCTGAATACAAATTTAAACATCAACTAAAAACAATAAAACATACACAAAAACGGGCTAAATTACCTGAAATTGCTTCTGCGTGTCGCACTTTTCTAGAGCCAAGAATATACTTAACACATTTACCCAATTATAAATCCTAAGAGAAAGAACGAAAAACTTTATCGAACATACAGGTGAATGGGCCAGCAAAGCAGAAAATGATAGAAGTGACAGAAAAGGAGCAAGGCATAAGCAGAATGACATAAAAGAAATTTCTACCACAGGAATGGATACTACTTACACTGAAAGAGCCCCCGGCATCTCCAGAAAGGGGGGGGGGGGGGGTTATTGAACCACTGTCAGATTGTAAACTCTAAACGCTTCAAGCTACACTAAACCACTTGAACTATAAACTGTAGACACTTAAAGCTACACTAAACCATTTGAACTGTAAACTGTAGACACTTAAAGCTACACTAAACCATTTGAACTGTAAACTGTAGACACTTAAAGCTACACTAAACCATTTGAACTGTAAACTGTAGACACTTAAAGCTACACTAAACCATTTGCACTGCAGTTATGCGTCTTGTCTCGTCAGGAAAATGAAAATGTTCCCCAAAATGAGAGACCTACAAATGGCGGATAGACGCTGACATGATGCCTAGAGACTGTCAACGCTCTTGCTGCCTCATGCATCGCAGGATGTGAGATGTCTAAGTCAGTCTAAAAAGACATTTGAACTCTGGCACAGTGATCAGCTAACAACTGGCAGGACTCAATACACAAAATAAGGGATAACGATGCATCGTGCAAACAACACAACTGCAACACTAGAATTTCACGAAAGACCTGCTTTATACAACAACAAATTCAGAATATTAAATCAAAACATACCAAGTAAGAATAGTACACAGAATATTAGCCACAAATGTTCAAACGTTGAATCAACAAGGTACCAAATAAGATCAGTACATAGAATAACATCGGGAAACGTTAAACTATTAGAGACCAATGGCTACACTTATTACTACATAAAATAATGGTCATGGACATTGTGTTTAAAGATGTGGATCTAAGTGACTTATTAAGCTGAACCAGTTATTACGGTGAAAAAGACAATGTCCAACATGTGTTGTGTGAAGACCATATAATCACAAACAGACAATGTCCAACATGTGTTGTGTGAAGACCATACAATCACAAACAGACAATGTCCAACATGTGTTGTGTGAAGACCATACAATCACAAACAGACAATGTCCAACATGTGTTGTGTGAAGACCATACAATCACAAACAGACAATGTCCAACATGTGTTGTGTGAAGACCATACAATCACAAACAGACAATGTCCAACATGTGTTGTGTGAAGACCATATAATCACAAACAGACAATGTCCAACATGTGTTGTGTGAAGACCATATAATCACAAACAGACAATGTCCAACATGTGTTGTGTGAAGACCATATAATTACAAACAATGTCCAACATACAATCACAAAAAAGTGTCAGTGGATAAGATGGGAACAAGTGAAAACACGTCAGACAACAGAATGATATAAAACAGATGATTAAACTAACGTTTTGTAACCTCAAGTTCTGTCTTGATAAACAACATTGACTATCGTTGTGATTGACTTGTGTTCAACACTTGATGATCCAGTGAAGACAGATAAACCATTGCCCCTGAAAACAGAAGGACACTGTCATGGTAAAGGGCAAAGTGACGGCCACTTCTCAGAGTTATTTTTCTTTTCTTAATCTGCTTTATGAAATGCGTTTCTTACTTTGCGCCTGTTTCAGTGCAGATACCATCTCGACTTGAACATCCTTGAAGACGTCTAAGACCACGGAGGATATGACGAATAGCCTTGCTGTCTCAAACCAGGTCTGTTTTTATGAAAATAGTAATATTTTCAGAAAAATATTTTTTGCAGTCTTTAAAAACTTCGGCAGACAAAAAATTGAAAAATAACTTATATTAAATCTTATCAGAAATTGAGGTTTGTGGAGGAAATTGTTAAATTTATATTAAAAAAAAGATAAAAACGGCGTGGACTGCCACCAATAAACATGCCTTAGGCAACTGTTGCTAAATCGGTTAAATAACACACGTATAGTTGGTAAACTCGTGGCATTTCTTCCATCCGATTAACACAATCTACGGTAAAACCGAAATTAGGAAGAAAAACCAACAGCTTAAATATTTCTGTGATTGGAGAAAACAGATTGTCTCCTAACTGTGTTCTCATCCAATTAGCAAAACACTGACATGAAATAAAGATTCACGAGGTAAACGTATCTGCAACTGTAAGGAGAAGACAGTGAACTATAAAACACTTTGCTATGATGGAAGAGCACATGTAGATACAGGCAGGTATGCTCGGCCCCAAGAGATGGAAAGTGAATGTTCTGCCTCAGCCGTCTCTCTTCTTCCATTTTCATTCAAGTCACTGAAACTGTGGGTTGTTCTGCTAGACACACTGGTGCCATTAGGTATAATGGAATTTAAACATGACCCGAACTTCATTCAGTGCAATCATACCTATCACTCTTCTGATCGGCTAAACAGATTGCCAGTATCCACTTTAACAAATGTTCAGTTTAGAACTGTTGTATCGACAATTACACCAACAGAAGTGACAAAAAATGCAAGCTACTGCTGTTGGGCTACGTGTACTAATATCACACATATAACGGAGAAATTAACCGCTTCTCTGCAATGCAAACAACCCCCCCTCCCCCAACAATTACAATAACGACGACGACGAAGACGACAACGACAACAACATTTTAAATTAACCAACAACAACAACAGAAAGAAACGGATAACAAAGGCAGTGTCAAACATTTATACTCACTTGACTTTATCACTTTTATCATTGATATGAACTTTAATCACAAAGTCTATGTTTTAAATAGCTATGCTTTGTTGTCAGTGGACATTCTGATTTTACTTGAGAAAGACAAGTCGAAAATTTGACCCCTCTACAACAAGGTGTTCGGCTGTTGTGCACAGTAAGAAACATTTATACTCAGTTTGACCATAAAAGCAATTTCAGAATTTTTGTGAATATTTGGAATGTAAGCTTATTTTGAACATACGACTGCAAACTAAAGGCTGCAAAGCATTAAAGCCATGGGACACGCTTAATTAGAACAGACTGCACTGGTTATACGATAACGATATATAAACAGGAGGGAAAACAACGCATGTCACACACACAACGCAAAACTGACAATGAATATCAAGTGTTAGAAAAACAACATGCATCGTTTTGATCAGTGATAAATTTGTTATGTGAGGATGCAAGTTAAAACTTATTGTCGTTTAGAGCCCAGCCGACTGCGCAGAGCCAGATCAGGGCTATAAGCCTGTCAAAAAGTACGGCATACCTCACTGGAAAAATAAAAGGAAAAGTGCACATACCAATACATTCATGCACATCATCTAAGAATATGGCTTTGGTGTTGGCCACTTCATCCTGTCTATCACCAGGGGATTTAAAAATTCGAACCTGAATGCAAATATAAATATAAGGACAGTAAAACGTATATAAAATATAAGGATAATAAAAGTATATAAAACATAAGGACAGTAAAACGTATATAAAACATAAGGACCGTAAAACGTATATAAAACATAAGGACAGTAAAACGTATATAAAATATAAGGATAATAAAACGTATATAAAACAGGCCTAAATTACCTAAGACTGTTTCTGCACATCACAGTTCCTTAGAAGCAAAAGTGCTCTTAATACATTATCAATCCTAAGAGGAAAAATGTACGGCTTTACAGAACATACAGGCAGGAAAATGACAGAAGAAATGACAAAGCAAAGGAGCAAGGCAGAAACAAAGAGAGTAACACAAAAGAGGAAATTTCTAGCACAAATTTTCCAGAAAGTGGGGATACTACATGTATTTTTGCAAAAGAACCCCCGGCATCCTCACAGAGGACACGTTAAAACTGATGGTTATTTCATTGTCTGTGATATGTTGTACTATGTATCGTGTACACTGTGAAGATATTGTTTACAACAAACAATACTCAGCAAAAGTTACAACCGGCCAGTTGTTTCAGTGCTGTAAAAGTTAACATATGAAGCTCTAGAGTGACATCCAAATAAAGTTTGTTTATAGATACAATTTGATACTTTTTCTTTTCTAACACCAACACAAAGTGGTAAAAACTGCGTAGAAAATGCAAGCGACAAATCTGCATCATAAACATACAGAATATAACATATTTGTTTAAAAAGTATATAAACTATGTTTAAAAAACGATACGCATTATACCCATACCTAACTGATACCATGTACACGAGTCTAATATTTTGTAAAATGTCACATACATTTCAGCTGCCTCAAACACGGTAATTTGTTCTCAGCTATGGGTTCAGATTCGTCATTTGTGGATTACACACTCCAGGCATCGAGTTCTTCACGGAACTAGATTGCTCTGTGTTATGGTAGGGCCTAAAGACTCCAGTCTTCTCTAAAAAAAACATTTTGGGGAAAGGAACCGAAATCCATTATAAGTAGGTCGACATTTCAGGGACGTTTTCATCAGGCCGGTTGTCTGTAGGTTTAGGAACTGGGAAAGGGACTTCAGACTCTTGCAGAGACTTCTCCAGCTGAGCAACGCTAAGATCAGGGACAGCTTGTGAAGAGCTCCCCAACACCTGACCCTCCTGACCATCAGGACGATGTGTGACGGACACAGGAAGATAACGGATCGACTGATTCACCTGCCCATCAGTCCAATGGTCTCTCTCGGTGTCCGGCCTTTGGCGAGGGCGTGCTCCTAGCAAAGGCTGTATGACCATGTCTGTTGGTCTTTGTGGAAGCTGTTCTCGTGGCCTATGTCTGTTCAAAGGCTGTATGTCCATGTCTGTTGGTCTTTGTGGATGCTGTTCTCGTGGCCTATGTCTGTTCAAAGGCTGTATGTCCATGTCTGTTGGTCTTTGGGAAAGCTGTTCTCGTGGCCTATGTCTGTTCAAAGGCTGCATCTCCATGTCTGTTGGTCTTTGTGGATGCTGTTCTCGTGGCCTATGTCTGTTCAAAGGCTGTATGTCCATGTCTGTTGGTCTTTGGGGAAGCTGTTCTCGTGGCCTATGTCTGTTTAAAGGCTGCATCTCCATGTCTGTTGGTCTTTGTGGATGCTGTTCTCGTGGCCTACGTCTGTTCAAAGGCTGCATCTCCATGTCTGTTGGTCTTTGTGGATGCTGTTCTCGTGGCCTACGTCTGTTAAAATGCTGCATCTCCATGTCTGTTGGTCTTTGGGAAAGCTGTTCTCGTGGCCTACGTCTGTTCAAAGGCTGTATGTCCATGTCTGTTGGTCTTTGGGAAAGCTGTTCTCGTGGCCTATGTCTGTTCAAAGGCTGTATGTCCATGTCTGCTGGTCTTTGGGAAAGCTGTTCTCGTGGCCTATGTCTGTTCAATGGCTGCATCTCCATGTCTGTTGGTCTTTGGAGATGCTGTTCTCGTGGCCTAAGTCTGTTTAAAGGCTGCATCTCCATGTCTGTGGGCTGTTGACCAGAATGACCACCTGGTCTATCAGCGTTTAAATTCTGCATTAAATGTGTGTGTGTTACCAGTTGGTGAAAAGGTTCACCGAGTCTTTGAACGTTCAACAGGTTTGTCTCCGTCTCACCTGGCCGTTGATCAGGGAGTTCACCTGACATCAGTCTGTTCAAAGACTGCATCTCTATGTCATGGTGTTCTGCTCCTGTGCCCCTGACCGCAGGAACGTGGATTTGGAAGGTCATGAGGTCTTCAAGATCTTCTACTGCCGCGTCTCTGACAACGGGAGATGCGCTCAGCATGTTGATGGGTTCATCGTGTGGGCCTCCTACTCCCCTGTTGTGGACAAGAGGGGGTCTGTTCTGCACGTTCTGCACGTTCTGATAAGGGTCTCGGGGGACAGACGGCTTGACCTGCTCTGGTACTGCGCACATGGGAAAATAGTCAAGCCATAGTGTCAGTCTCCCTTTAGACATACGTTTTTCATATTTAGTATGCTATTGACATTAAGAGCTATGCAAAAATACATTTTTCATTTTACATATACGTTTTTCATCGACGTATTGTGAGTGTGTGGTGTGGTATGATATGTGGTGTGGTGTGTGGTGTGATATGTGGGGTGGTGTGCTGATGAGTGGTGTGGTGTGATATGTGGTGTGGTGTGGTGTGGTGTGATATGTGGAGTGGTGTGCTGATGAGTGGTGTGGTGTGATATGTGGAGTGGTGTGGTGATGAGTGGTGTGGTGTGATATGTGGAGTGGTATGAAATGTGGAGTGGTGTGGGGTGATATGTGGTGGTGTGGGGTGATATGTGGAGTGGTGTGGAGTGGTGTGGTGTGATATGTGGTGTGGTGTGATATGTGGTGTGGTGTGATATGTGAAGTGGTGTGGTGTGATATGTGGTGTGGTGTGGTGTGATATGTGAAGTGGTGTGGTGTGATATGTGAAGTGGTGTGGTGTGATATGTGAAGTGGGGTGGTGTGATATGTGAAGTGGTGTGATATGTGGAAGTGGTGTGATATGTCGAGTGGTGTGGTGTGATATGTGAAGTGGTGTGGTGTGATATGTTGTGTGATATGTGGTGTGATATGTGGTGTGATATGTGAAGTGGTGTGATATGTGAAGTGGTGTGGTGTGATATATGGTGTGGTGTGATATGCGAGTGGTGTGATATGTGGTGTGGTGTGGTGTGATATATGGTGTGGTGTGATATGTGGAGTGGTGTGATATGTGGAGTGGTGTGATATGTGGAGTGGTGTGATATGTGGAGTGGTGTGATATGTGAGTGGTGTGATATGTGGAGTGGTGTTATATGTGGTGTGGTGTGATATGCTGAGTGGTGTGATATGTGGAGTGGTGTGATTGTGGATATGGTGTGGTGGTGATATGTGAGTGGTGTGATATGGGAGTGGTGTGGTGTGATAGGTGGTGTGTTGTGGTGGTGATATGTGAGTGGTGTGATAGGGTGAGTAGTGTGGTGTGTGTGATATGCGGAGTGGTGGTGGTGTGATATGTGGAGTGGTTGTGATATGTGGAATGGTGTGATGTAGTGGAGTGGTGTGATATGCGGAGTGGTGTGGTGTGATATGTGGAGTGGGTGATATGTGGTGAGTGGCATGATATGTGGAGTGGTGTGTGATATGTGGTGTGGTGTGATATGTGGTGTAGGTGGCGATAATGTGGAGTGGTGTGGCGATATGTGGTGATGGCGATATGTGGAGTGGCATGATATGTGGAGTGGTGTGATATGTGGTGTGGTGTGATATGTGGTGTGGTGGTGATATGGAGGTGTATGTGGTGTGGATTGTGTGTGATATGTGGTTGTGTGATGTGAGTGGGATAGTGGTGTGATATTGGGGGTGTGATATGTGGGTGGTGGATTGTGTGAGTGATGTGGAGTGGTGTGATATGTGGAGTGGTGATATGTGGAGTGTGTGATATGTGGAGTGGTGTGATATGTGGAGTGGTGTGATATGTGGGTAGTGGTGTGATATGTGGAGTGGTGTGATATGTGGAGTGAGTGTAAAGTAGTGGGTGGTGTGATATGTGGAGTGGCGTGATATGTGGAGTGGTGTGATATGTGGAAGTGGCGGGTGGATATGTGGAGTGGTGTGATATGTGGAGTGGTGTGGTGTGATATGTGGAGTGGTGGGTGGTGTGATATGTGGAGTGGTGTGGTGGTGATAGTGGGTATGTGGTGTGTGGTGTGATATGTGGAGTGGTGTGGTGGTGTGATATGTGGAGTAGTGTGGTGTGATATGTGGAGTGTGGTTGTGGTTGTGATATGTGGAGTGGTGTGATATGTGGTGTGGTGTGATATGTGGTGTGGTGTGATATGTGGTGTGGTGTGATATGTGGAGTGGTGTGATATGTGGTGTGGTGTGATATGTGGAGTGGTGTGTGGTGTGATATGTGGTGTGGTGTGATACATGGACTGACGTCATCAGTAGGAACATCACAAAATACATGGACTTGACGTCATCTGCAGGAACATCACAAAATGGATTGACATCTGTAGAAATAGCCAGAAAATACATGCACTGACGTCATATGTAGGAACAGTCACAAAATACATGCACTGATGTCATCTGCAGAAACATCACAGAATACGGGGACTGACGTCATCTGCAAGAACATCATAAAATACACGGACTGACGTCATCTGTAGGAAGATCACATAAGACATGCACTGACGTCATATGTAGAACGGTCACAAATTGCATGGACTGACGTCATCTGTAGGAACAGTCACAAAATGCATGGACTGACATCTGTAGGAACAGTCAAAATACATGGACTGACGTCATCTGTAGGAACAGTTACAAAGTACATGGACTGACGTCAATTGTAGGAACAGTCAAAACACGTGGACTGACGTCATCTGTAGGAACAGTCACAAAATACATGGACTGACGTCATCTATAGGAACAGTCACAAAATGCATGGACTGACGTCATCTGTAGGAACAGTCACAAAATACATGGACTGACGTAATCTATAGGAACAGTCACAAAATGTATGGACTGACGTCATCTGTAGGAACAGTCACAAAATGCATGGACTGACGTCATATGTAGGAACAGTACAAAATACATGGACTGACGTCATCTGTAGGAACAGTCACAAAATACATGGATTGACGTCAATTGTAGGAACAGTCACAAAATACATGGACTGACGTCATCTGTAGGAACAGTCACAAAATACATGGATTGACGTCAATTGTAGGAACAGTCACAAAATACATGGACTGACGTCATCTGTAGGAACAGTCAAAATACGTGGACTCACATTGTCCTATCATCCGGTAATGGATAACGTAGACGACCACCAGAGCCATCAGCACGGCGACACCAATGATCCTGCAACACACACCCAGCTACATCAACAGGTATGCAGGTAGATAGGTTAGGTTAAGTTGACAGGTTGGTGGGAAGGTAGGTAGGTAGGCAGGCAGGTAGTTAGAAATGTAGGAAAGCAGTCAGGCAAGAAGGCAGGTAGGCAGGTGGCTAGGTAGGAAGACAGGTAGACAGGCAGGTAGGCACGAAAGTTATGAAAATAAATCGGTAAGCAGACCGATATACATCCAGAATCAATATCAAATAATACCCCCACCACCACCCCTCCACACTTATTTTGTTTAATAATAATAATAATAATAATGATGATGATAATAATAATTACAGTAGTTGTAGGGCGCGAAATCTTGACAATTGAAATAAAGGTGCAGCCACGCATACGAACTCAGACCACCTTTCAACACGCGAAAACACACACACACACACACACACACACACACACACACACACACACACACACACACACACACACACACACACACTGACTGATGGAAAGAGGCAGTTGCATAGTTCATTGTGGAAAAAAGAGGTGGGTTTTTAAGTGGATTTAAAAGCAGAACGGGTAGGTGATGGTAGACGATGGGAGAACGGAAGTCTATACCAAGCAGAAGGTCCTGAAACAGCCAAAGCGCGCTGGCCGACAGTTGGTAGTGTACACTTGCAGTAATCGGTTGCATACAACTCTAAAAAAAGGCACAGCCCGAAATGCAGCCTCTGAATCTTTCTCTTTTTTTTTTTTAATTTAAAAAAAAAAATTATTATTATTATTATCATCTCTGCAACGATCTTCACAAACACAACGGTGACCAAACTCACCAAAGGGACATAACCCTCAGTTCCTTGATACTAAAAACAACAAAGGGGAAATAATTTACGTCACATGAAGTCGTTTCAATAGTTTTAAATCTAGGAACCTGAAGGGGAACGTATTTTTGACAAGGAAGCATTGAAAGAAATTGTTGTGATCAAATAACTCACCCCAATGTAATCCACAGTCCCACAAGTTTATCGTTGTCACTGTTGCTGTGGAATGGATGTTCCTGGGTACTGAGAAGTATGGGTGTGCTAGAGTTCAAGACTGGAGACTCAGCTGTACTTTGCAGTCCCCATTCTGGATCCATTGTGGTGCTCCAGGAACCCTCGTCCCGACCCCTCAAGTCAATGGTGTAACCATGGTCACCGTATCCAACCTTTGTCCTGTTGATGTAATTGGTGACATTCATCAGGTCCACTAACTCCTGTCCCGTCATTTCCAACTCAAAACCTAAAGCCTGCTGGGTGCTTGAAATTCGGTGACGGCTGAAATGTTGACCTCCTTACAGGTGTGATGTTTCTCCTGCAAGTCAGTTGAGACAGCTTGTGTCTGACTGTGTTGAAACGAAAGAAACTCACGGTCAAGACGACACGTGACATTCGTCCACGAGTTTTACGTGCGGCTTGAGTAAATCAGGAAACCTTCAACTTCGGGGGGTCAAGGAATTTTACAATATTTGAAAAAAAAAAAAATCTGATATTTCTTTTTATTCCGCAAACAAGTGTACGACTGTTCAATGGTAAATATTAGATTGTATCATGACCGAGAAGTTGTAGGGGAGTGAGGTGGTTGAGACCTCAACTTTTCTCAGGACCAATGTTATGAGGGAGCTGCCCATCTCCCCTCTTTCGCTGCTTTATCTTCCCCAACCCAAAACATCAAGTACTTATTCACAGATGGTGGACTGAAAGCTGCACAAACCTCTTTCCCCTGATACGTAAACTGGTGCAATTGTGTACTCAATATATTGAAATAGAAACTAGTATTACTGCTGGCCTCATGGTCTATTTAGTGCTTTCTTTTAAGATTTGGGTGGGCCCCTTAGCTCACTTGTTTCATTGTCATGATCACACTCAAGGGTTAAGTTCAATTCTCGGGTGGACCACTTCCTTTTTCCTGTTGGCGGTCTGGTTCTTTTTGATAGAGTATTGAACTCAACATCTGATGTATCGAGTTCAATCCCAGGCGGCAGCATAAAAACTGGCCTCTTCGCTGCCCATCGTAATGTTTCCATAATTCTGGTGGTGTCAGCCTAGTGTTTCCTAGGTCCTAGTGTTTCCTAGATCCTAGTGTTTTCTAGGTCCTAGTGTTTCCTAGGTCCTAGTGTTTCCTAGATCCTAGTGTTTCCTAGGTCCTAGTGTTTCCTAGATCCTAGTGTTTTCTAGGTCCTAGTGTTTCCTGGTCCTAGTGTTTTCTAGGTCCTAGTGTTTTCTAGGTCCTAGTGTTTCCTGGTCCTAGTGTTTCCTAGGTCCTAGTGTTTCCTAGGTCCTAGTGTTTCCTAGGTCCTAGTGTTTCCCAGGTCCTTTTTTCCCTCTCCCTATTTCAAGACCTTCCCAGTGCGTAGGATTCTGCACAGGCACAGGGTGCCATCCACATTATTGCTGGCAGGTTTGGCTGGAGCGTATATGGAATTTTCCGAGTGCAGCGAATCCGTCTCGAACGACCCCAAAACTCCAAATTCCAGTCTTTTGAGAACCCGGCCACTAGAACCAACCAGAAAGGCTAAATTTTGATGGATAGGATCCAAGAATTATAAAGACTATGTCATCATCATCATCATCATCATCATCATCATCATCATCATCATCATCATCATCATCATCATCAGGTGCCCTGCTGCATGGCGTTGGCGACCATGGACTTCCAACCATCTCTGTCTCTCGTTGCCCCTAGCATCTCCCCCACCCTCCTCATCCCCAGCCACTCTGCGAGTCCGTCCAGCATTCTCTCCCTGGGTCTACCTGGTGCTCTCCTTCCCTCCAGCTTTCCCGTTGTGACCAGGTGCTCCAATTCCCCTTCCTAATAAAATGGCCTATAAATGTTGCTTGTCTTTTCCTAATCTTCCTTATGAGTGATCTACTTGTGTCTGCCTCCATCAAGACTGTCTCGTGTGCTTTCTTTGCGGTCCATGGAACTCTCAACATTCTTCTGAGAAACCACATCTCGGCTGCCTCAATCTTGCTCTGGCTTTGCTTGCTGACTGTCCACGCCTCAGCATGGACAAAAGAAAGAGGAAAGACTATGTATTGGGAACAAAATCAGCAATGAGAGTAGAAAATGATATAAGCTGTTTCCAAAATATCAGAAGAGGGTTTAGGCAAGGATGTGTTCTGTCACCAGATTTGTCTTCACTTTAGAGTAAAACCATCATGAGAAACCCAGAAGAATACCCTAGGATGAAGATTGGAGGAATAATATTAAACAATCTTCGGTACGCAGATGACACCGTTCTAATTGCACAAAATGGAAAAGACCTAAAAAATCTTGTGAACATACTAGTAAAGGAAAGCAGAAATAATGGATGAAGCTAAATCGCAAGAAGAATGAAGCCATGGTAGTCAGCAAAAAGTAAGAAATCTCCTCGTAAAAAATAACTGCAAATGGTACACCATTGAGACATGTTGATAAGTTTAAATATCTGGGAACGGTCATCTCACATTTCCAACAAATGCTCATCAATTAAAATCACGAAGAGAATTCTTCATTGTAACATAGGACCGATACTGTTGTACAAATATGAAGCGTGGACAGTCAACACGCAAAGTCACAACAAGACTGAGGCAACTAAAATGTGTTTCTAAGTAGAATGTTAAAATTTCCATGTATAGCAAAGAAAACAAACGAGACAGTCTTGAAAGAAGCAAACACAAAAAGAACATAAATGATGAAGATTAGTTAAAGACAAATAGCATTTATAGGTCTTTTCATGAGGCAAGAGAAATTAGAGCACCTAGTCAAAACAGGGAAGCAGGAGGGAAAAAGCACTAGGTAGACTCATGGAGAAAATATTGGACGGATTTGTGGAGACAGAGAGGATGGGAGTTGCACTTGCAGCGACAACGGATAGATACGTATGGAGGGTCATGATTGCCAACGTCATGTGGCAGGGCACATGGTGATGATAATGAAAACACGGCAAAGGTTGTCTTACGTGCACGTATTTCGGTGTGTCTTACATATGCAAAAACACACGTGTGAACACGTATGCACACACAGAATGCACATATGGGTACACACACATGCACTCACGCGTACACACTCACTATCGAGGTATCCATCCATCAAATCTGGCTTTTCATGGGAGACTACCCAAAAATGTACATAATCTTGTTCATATCTGATTTTACGTGGTTATTTCCCTTAAAAGTGTTGCATAGATGAGTTGTGAGGGGGTAGTGCTAACTGAGTCCTATTTCAACAAGGTTTGTTTTATGTGTGTGTGTGTGTGTGGGTGTGTGTGTGTGTGTATATGTGTGTGTGTATGTGTGTGTATGTGTGTGTGTGTGTGTGTGTGTGTGTGTGTGTGTGTGTGTGTGTGTGTGTGTGTCTCCCCTCCTTCCCATCTTATAAGTTCGCTGGTGCGTGGGGTTGTGCGCAAGCTTCAGGAGTTATCCTATAATTAGTCGGATGTTTGGGTGGAGTAAAAACAGTTGCAACAGCATGATAGTGGCAGTAGTGGCAGCAGCGGTAGTAGCAGTAATTGCGGTTGTAATAGCAGCAGTAGCAGTAGTAGCAGTAGCAGTAGTAACATCAGTAGCAGTAGTAGTAACAGTAACAATAGTAACATCAGTAGCAGTAGTAGCAGTAGCAGCAGCAGTAGTAGTAGCAGTAACAGTAGTAACATCAGTAGCAGTAGTAGCAGTAGCAGCAGCAGTAGTAGTAGCAGTAACAGTAGTAACATCAGTACCAGTAGTAGTAGCAGTAGTACCATCAGTAGCAGTAGTAGCAGCAGTAACAGTAGTAACATCAGTACCAGTAGTAGTAGCAGTAGTAACATCAGTAGCAGTAGTAGTAACAGTAGTAACATCAGTACCAGTAGTAGTAGCAGTAGTAACATCAGTACCAGTAGTAGCAGTAGTAACATCAGTACCAGTAGTAGTAACAGTAGTAACATCAGTAGCAGTAGTAGTAACAGTAGTAACATCAGTACCAGTAGTAGCAGCAGCAGCAACAGTAGTAACATCAGTACCAGTAGTAGCAGCAGTAACAGTAGTAACATCAGTAGCAGTAGAAGTAACAGTAGTAACATCAGTACCAGTAGTAGTAGTAACAGTAACAGTAGTAACATCAGTACCAGTAGCAGTAGCAGTAACAGTAGTAACATCAGTAGCAGTAGTAGTAACAGTAACAGTAGTAACATCAGTACCAGTAGCAGCAGCAGTAACAGTAGTAACATCAGTAGCAGTAGTAGTAACAGTAACAGTAGTAACATCAGTACCAGTAGCAGTAGTAGTAACAGTAACAGTAGTAACAACAGTAACAGTAGTAACATCAGTAGCAGTAGTAGTAACAGTAACAGTAGTAACATCAGTAGCAGTAGTAGTAACAGTAACAGTAGTAACATCAGTAGCAGTAGTAGTAACAGTAACAGTAGTAACATCAGTATGATAACTGATGTGAGTAGATGTCGCGCCAGCAGGCAGCAAAAGTGTGTGTGGTATTTTACAGTGATTTTATCGTGGTTCTATTTGTTTTTGTACATTGAATTTTATATCAGTTTATTCCTCTTGGGTCCCGACAAATGGTGATGTAAATATTTTTTTTAAATTTTGAATATTTTACCGGATAATCTTATTTTAGTTTTTTATGCCTACTTTTCGTCATTTTAATTCTGCCGTTCAGGTCTGACATTTAACCTGTGAACTGTGTTAACATTTTAGCCTACTGTGTTCGCCCAACGCTACAGCTCCCAAACCTTCGTTGTTCTCTGCAAACATCATCCTCTCCTGACTGGCTCTCAATTATGGATCCGTCCGTCCTTAAACAAATTGGACTGACACTTTTTAAACACAGCAAATGCTACCTCGGTGGAGGCGTCTACCAGCGCATACGTACATTGGGGCTGTGTAGCAAGCCCCGCACTGCGCGATCCTGTCGTGGTGGACGTCTCCACCGACTTTGGCACAACCTGCCTCCTGCTGTGCCAGCCCGACGCCACTTTTCTTTTTCTGCTTCTTCGTCTCCTCCACTGCCCCTGCCTTCGACCTCGCTGCTGCGGGCTTTGTCTCCTCCTCTGCCATCTTCGCCTTCGCCTTCTGTCCTGGTGGTGCCGCCTTCGCCTTCTGTCCCGCCGGTGCTGCCTTCGTCTTCTGTCCCGCCGGCGCTGCCCTCGTCTTCTGTCCCGCCGGTGCTACCTTTGTCTTCTTCTTCTGTTCCATCGTTGCTGCCTTCGTCTTCTGCCCCGCTGGTGTCGCCTTCGTCTTTTGTCCCGTCGGTGCCGCCTTCTTCGCCACCTCGGCCGCCGCCATGTGACTGTGATAAACTTAAAGTATGCCTTTTTAACGCTCAATCAATATGCAAAGATGGCAAAGCCGAGGTCTTTGCCGATTTTATCGCTGATGAGCACGTTGACATTGCTTTTATCACAGAGACATGGCTTAACCCCCTTGGTCATGAACCTATACATGCTAGCCTCACTCCGAGTGGTTACAGGCTTGCTTCTTTCCATCGCTCATCTCGAGGTGGCGGTATCGCCATCCTCTACAACGACTCACTCCATTCCCGCCTATCTTTCTCGCAGTCTCTGCCTTTCTCCCATCCTTCTTTCGAGCACGTTGAAGTATCCTTCCAATCCACCCCTCACCCCATCACCTTCTCCTGTGTCTATCGACCTCCACCTAGCTCTGCCAACAAACTCACCACATCCACGTTTCTCTCTGACTTTGACCAACTGCTTGACCACTACTGCCTCTTACCTGGAAATCTCATCATTCTAGGTGACATCAATGTCCACTATGACAACACTCACCGTTATGACACAAGACATATCATCAACTCTCTGTCCAATCACAATATGACTCAACACATTTCTGAACCAACCCATCAAAAAGGTCACATTCTTGACTGGATCATTTCTCGTGATCACCACAATTCAGCTACTAACAACTGCTTAGTTCTTTCTACCCGTCTAACTTCAGCCCTTCCATCTGACCACTCTGCAATTCTCTGTTCTCTTGACATTTCTCCTCCTTCCCGTACCACGCGCACAGTGACTCGACGCAATCTCAAATCTATCGACCTCTCCACATTTTCATCTGATGCCTCCCGTCTCCTTTCTGAAAAGTCACATAACCTTGCCGATGAATTCTATACTACTCTCCACCATCTTCTGGACACTCATGCTCCAGCCACAACCCGTCTTTTACCTGACCGCCCCCCTACCCCCTGGCTCACTCATGAGATAGCTTGTGCAAAACGTGCCCGCCGCAGAGCAGAGCGCCGCTGGCGCAAATCCAAACTCACTGTACACAGGCAACTTTTCCAAGCCTCTAAAACAAAAGTATCCACCCTCATTGCATCTGCAAAAACAAGCTATTTCCAAACCAAAATCCTGAATGCCTCTTCTTCAAAAGAACTCTTTACAACCATGAATCATCTCCTTGGCACACGAAAAGACTTACCTCTCCCAACAAAACATACAAATGAAGAACTCCCATCTGTATTCTCTAAGTATTTCACCACCAAAATACAAACTCTTCGTGACAGGCTTGACAGGACACCCTGTCAACCATGCCCACCTGACCCTTCCTTCTCTGGCACACCTCTCACTACTTTTACCCCAGTCTCACAAGAAGAAATTTTCAACACAATCAGATCCATGTCGTTCAAAACCTGCGAACTGGATCCTCTTCCAGGTTCTCTCTACTCCGATTGTCTCCCTACTCTCCTCCCATTCATCACTGACATCATCAACACTTCTTTTCAAACTGGAACTGTCCCAGATTCTTTCAAGTCTGCTATTGTTCACCCTCTCCTCAAGAAACACAATTTACACCCAAATGAACTGAAAAATTACAGGCCTATCTCTAATCTCTCTTTCTTGTCAAAACTCCTTGAAAAGGTCGTCCTGAACCAGCTGAACTCTCACCTGTTTGCCAACAATCTCCTCAATCCTTTCCAGTCAGCCTACCGCCAGTGCCATAGCACTGAAACTGCCCTACTACACATTCTCAACAATCTCCTCCTTGCAACTGATACTGGCAAAGTCTCTCTCCTCACACTCCTTGATCTGTCTGCAGCCTTCGATACCATTGACCATGGTATTCTCCTTTCTAGACTTCATCATACTTTTGGCATCTCTGACATTGCTCTCTCCTTTTTCACTTCGTATTTATCAAACAGAAAACAAACTGTTCTCATCAATGGCACTTACTCTCAACCTGCATACCTGACCTGTGGTGTTCCACAAGGATCTGTCCTTGGCCCTGTTCTTTTCACTCTTTATACCTCCCCCCTGTCCACCATCATCAACTCCCACTCTATAAAACACCACTTCTATGCTGATGACACCCAACTTCAAGATAGTGACTCACCTGATAATATACAGCGCCTGTTGACTCGCACCACTGAGTGTTACTCGGACATTAAGAACTGGATGACACACAATAGACTTCAGCTTAATGACGACAAGACAGAAGCTATCCTCATTGGCACCCGTCAGAAACTTTCCCAGCTGCCTCCTCTTTCTCTCCCATTATGTAACACATCAGTCCCAATTTCTGATTCAGCTAAAAACCTTGGTGTCTGCATTGACTCTACCCTGTCCATGAACAACTTTGTTTCTCAAACTGCCAGATCTTGCTACTATCATCTCCATCGTATAAGCCTGATCAGGAAGTATCTCTCTGTCGAAACAACTGCAAAGCTCGTTCTCTCCTTCATAATGTCTCGCATTGACTATTGCAATTCACTCCTGTCTGGTCTTCCTGCCTCCACCATTCACATCCTACAGCGCATTCAAAACAATGCTGTACGCCTTGTACTCAAAAAGAAAAAAGCTGACCACATATCTCCTCTCCTGGCACAACTTCACTGGCTCCCTGTATCAAAGCGCATACAGTACAAACTAGACACCATGTGCTACAAAAGCCTCAATAACGCAGCCCCCGATTACCTGTCAAGCCTACTTGAGATCTATGTTCCCTCACGTACCCTCCGCTCTGCCTCCGATCCTCTGACTTTTCGCTTTCCACGCACTAAGCTCAATACCTATGGTCCACGAGCCTTCTCTGTTTCTGGTCCACTCTCCTGGAACAAACTTCCTCTCTCAGTCCGTCACCAACCTACTTTTGCCTCCTTCAAGTCCGCTCTCAAAACTCACCTTTTCTCCTCTGCATAAAATCCTAACCTCACTCAACCCCCCTCTGCAGCCTGTCTCCGCTCGGAGGGGAATCACTTTGTTTTAATATATAATTGTATATGATGTGCTCTCTGTTGTTTTCCATTGGTTTTATTCTTGCTTTTATTGCTTTTATTCTTTTCTCCCCATTTGTGGCCATGCATGTGTGTGTGTGTGTGTGTGTGTGTGTGTGTGTGTGTGTGTGTGTGTGTGTGTGTGCGTGTGTGTGCGTGTGTGTGCGTGCGTGCGTGTGTGCGTGTGTGTCTTTTCGGCGCTTGGATTTGATTTTGTCGGGATTTGCGCTGTGTAAATATTGTGGTTATTGTGTGTGCATGTGCGTACGTATGTGTGTATGTATGTATGTATGTATGTATGTATGTATGTATACGCTTAGATTTATGTATGTATGTATGTATGCATGTACACGCTCAGCTTAGATTTATGTATGTAAGTATGTAAGCATGTATGTATGCATGTATACGCTCATATGTATGTAGGTATGTATGCATGTATACGCTCAGCGCTTAGATTTGATTTTATCAAGATTTTGCGCTATATAAATAAAATATATTATTATTATTATTATTAGCAGTAGTAGTAACAGTAACAGTAGTAACATCAGTAGCAGTAGTAGTAACAGTAACAGTAGTAACATCAGTAGCAGTAGTAGTAACAGTAACAGTAGTAACATCAGTAGCAGTAGTAGTAACAGTAACAGTAGTAACATCAGTAGCAGTAGTAGTAACAGTAACAGTAGTAACATCAGTAGCAGTAGTAGTAACAGTAACAGTAGTAACATCAGTAGCAGTAGTAGTAACAGTAACAGTAGTAACATCAGTAGCAGTAGTAGTAACAGTAACAGTAGTAACATCAGTAGCAGTAGTAGTAACAGTAACAGTAGTAACATCAGTAGCAGTAGTAGTAACAGTAACAGTAGTAACATCACCAGCAGTAGAAGTAACAGTAACAGTAGTAACATCAGTAGCAGTAGAAGTAACAGTAACAGTAGTAACATCAGTAGCAGTAGAAGTGCAAGCAATAGAAATGTACACGGTAGCTAAGGATGACGGTAATTGTGTCAACTGTGTGATAACGATATATATTGTGAAGTGAATGAAAGTTCATACACATCGTGGATTGTAGAGACCAGGTGTGTTTGCGTACCGTGTGTAGGTGTGTATGTGTACAGTGTGTAGGTGTGTATGTGTACACTGTGTAGGTGTGTATGTGTACAGTGTGTAGGTGTGTTTGCGTACCGTGTGTAGGTGTGTATGTGTACACTGTGTAGGTGTGTATGTGTACACTGTGTAGGTGTGTATGTGTACACTGTGTAGGTGTGTATGTGTGCACTGTGTAGGTGTGTGTGTGTATGTGTACACTGTGTAGGTGTGTATGTGTACACTGTGTAGGTGTGTATGTGTACACTGTGTAGGTGTGTATGTGTGCACTGTGTAGGTGTGTATGTGTACACTGTGTAGGTGTGTATGTGTACACTGTGTAGGTGTGTATGTGTACACTGTGTAGGTGTGTATGTGTACACTGTGTAGGTGTGTGTGTGTGTGCAATGTGTATGTGTGTATGTGTACAGTGTGTAGGTGTGTATGTGTGCACTGTGTAGGTGTGTATGTGTACACTGTGTAGGTGTGTATGTGTACCGTGTGCAGGTGTGTATGTGTACAGTGTGTATGTGTGTATGTGTACAGTATGTAGGTGTGTATGTGTACAGTGTGTAGATGTGTATGTGTACAGTGTGTAGGTGTGTATGTGTACAGTGTGTAGGTGTGTATGTGTACACTGTGTAGGTGTGTATGTGTACAGTGTGTAGGTGTGTATGTGTACACTGTGTATGTGTACACTGTGTAGGTGTGTATGTGTACCGTGTGCAGGTGTGTATGTGTACAGTGTGTAGGTGTGTAGGTGTACACTGTGTAGGTGTGTATGTGTGCACTGTGTAGGTGTGTATGTGTACACTGTGTAGGTGTGTATGTGTACACTGTGTAGGTGTGTATGTGTACACTGTGTAGGTGTGTATGTGTACACTGTGTAGGTGTGTGTGTGTGTGCAATGTGTATGTGTGTATGTGTACAGTGTGTAGGTGTGTATGTGTGCACTGTGTAGGTGTGTATGTGTACACTGTGTAGATGTGTATGTGTACCGTGTGCAGGTGTGTATGTGTACAGTGTGTATGTGTGTATGTGTACAGTATGTAGGTGTGGTTGTGTTACACTGTGTAGGTGTGTATGTGTACACTGTGTAGGTGTGTATGTGTACAGTGTGTAGGTGTGTATGTGTACACTGTGTAGTGTATTACCGTGTGCAGGTGTGTATGTGTACAGTGTGTAGAGTGTTTGTGTACACTGTGTAGGTGTGTATGTGTACATGTGTAGGTGTGTATGTGTACACTGTGTAGGTGTGTATGTGTACCGTGTGCAGTGTGTATGTGTACAGTGTGTAGAGTGTGTATGTGTACACTGTGTAGGTGTGTATGTGTACAGTGTGTAGGTGTGTATGTGTACACTGTGTAGGTGTGTATGTGTACAGTGTGTAGGTGTGTATGTGTACCGTGTGTAGGTGTGTATGTGTACACTGTGTAGTGTGTATGTGTACAGTGTGTAGGTTGTATATGTACACTGTGTAGGTGTGTGTGTACGTGTGTATACAGTGCGTGTACCTGTGTAGGTGTATGTGTACACTGTGTAGGTGTGTATGTGTACCGTGTGTAGGTGTTATGTGTACCTGTGTAGGTGTGTATGTGTACACCTGTGTAGGTGTGTATGTGTACAGCTGTGTAGGTTGTATGTGTACACTGTGTAGGTGTGTATGTGTACCGTGTGTAGGTATTACGTGTACACTGTGTAGGTGTGTATGTGTACACTGTGTAGGTGTGTATGTGTACCCTGTGTAGGTGTGTATGTGTACCCTGTGTAGGTGTGTATGTGTACCCTGTGTAGGTGTGTATGTGTACACTGTGTAGGTGTGTATGTGTACACTGTGTAGGTGTGTATGTGTACCCTGTGTAGGTGTGTATGTGTACCCTGTGTAGGTGTGTATGTGTACCCTGTGTAGGTGTGTATGTGTACACTGTGTAGGTGTGTATGTGTACACTGTGTAGGTGTGTTTCGTGTGAGTTTACACCGGTACAAGCCTCACTGGTACAACTGGCCTGCGCTGACAAGGAGAAGACTTGACAGTCATCATGTAGGTAAGTTATCATGTCGTTTTCATTATTACACACATTCGTTGATTAAGGATGGTGTTGCACAGTCCTACCTTTCAGATGGCATCTGCACATATCACACATCATACAGCCTGCATCCCTGTGTTACTGTCCCACAGATCCAGTTGGCTTCTGACATATCAAAGCCACAGCGTTTCGCACACGATCAAGGTATCTACTTATTCTTATTGTTTAAAGCCCAGCCGACTGCACAGAGTCACATCAGGGCTGTAACCATGTCAACACGTACACAACATCTGGTTGAAAAAAAACCTGGAAAAGAAAATGAAGTATACATGGGGGTGCAAAAGTAGGTATACAGTAAGTATCACATCAGTATTATAATGCTTAATTCCGCTCTCGATTAGAGGAGTGTGTGAATACCGACAGCAATGCAGTTTGAGTATCTGAGGGATTAAGGTTGTGCTTGTTATTACATGTATATGCAATATTCATTTGTTTGTATAATAAATGCAATGAGCATTGTACGTGTTTTCTTTTTTCATAACTGTATACCTACTTTTGCACCCCCTGTATATATCAATGCGTGCATGCACATAATGCAAGGATATGCCCCTGGTGTTGACCATTCCGTCCAATTTATCACCAGAAGATTAAGAAAAAAAACAAACCAGAACACAAATGTCAACATAGATAAGGACAATAACATGCATAGCAAATGGCCTAAATGACCTGAAATTGCTCCTGCACAGCACATTTCCTTACAGCCAAACATGCAGTGAATACATGTACACAATTATCAATGCTAAGAGAAAGTATACGAGGCTTCATAGAACATACACAAGTAAATGGACCAGCAAGGTTAAAAAAAAAAGGAAGAAATGACAGAAAACGAAGGAGGAAGAAAGAAACAAAGAGAGTAACAGAAAAGAGAAAATTTCTCGCCCAGAATTTTCAGAAGGTGTGGATACTATTTATACTGAAAGAGCCCCCGGCATCCCCAGGGAGGCAAGGAACCTGCGAGAAAGCTGCTACCGATTTGGGAGGAGGTGTATGGATTTGTCTGAATGCCATGGATGCATGCTCTTCCTTGCACCACAACACCAACTACCACTGTTGTCTAGAGAGCAGCAAGTTGCCCTTGTGAGGTTGCGCACTGGTCACAATAGGCTGAACAGCCACATGTACCGCAAACTGAAGCTGGCGCCCTCCCCAACCTGTCCCTGCGGTCAAGAAGACCAAACCAGGGAGCATATACTCCAAAGATGTCCCCTTCACCAGGTGGCAAGACAGGACGTGTGGCCGACAGACACTCCGCTGACAACCAAACTCCATGGCTGCAGACAGGAGCTGGAAAAGACGGCTGCATTCATCGCCCGGACTCAGATGATTGTGTAGCAGCGTACGCCAAGAAAAAGAAGTCTGAATGCCATGGATCCCTTTTGAACAAACAACAAATTGCAGACTCCTGAACGAGGCGCCTGATGTGAGTTTGTCATGAAAGTTATCGTAACATTCAAACCTTCCACTCCCCCACCCTGTCCACCAGCACCATGCATTGTCAACCATGCTAGCAAAGCAAAGACTTAACGCTTTGATTCCTTCACCCTATCCACCAGCTTCCTGTAGAAAGCTGGTGGATAGGGTTAGGGAGTCAAAGAGTTACATTTTTACTGTTGTGTGGGGATAAGGGTGCGGGAAGTGCAAAGGGTTAAAATTTGTGCAGTTGGTGGATAGGGTGCGGTAGTCAAAGGGTTACATTTTTGCAGTTGGTGGATAGGGTGCGGAGAGTTAAAGGGTTAAACCTTGTCCACAGTTTCCAGCAGCAAGTGCGAAGTGTAGCCTGATGGTTAAGCGACACTCTCAGACGAGAGAGAATTAAGGTTCCAGTCATTGATCAGAAAGGGATTTCTCTCTCTCTCTTCTGTGTCTCTGTCTCTGTCTCTATCTCTGTCTGTCTGTCTGTCTGTCTCTCTGTGTCTCTGTCTGTTTGTCTGACTGTCTGTCTGTCTGTTTGTCTGTCTGTCTCTCTGTCTCTCTGTCTCTCTGTCTGCCTGTCTGTCTGTCTCTCTGTGTCTCTGTCTGTCTGTCTGTCTCTCTGTGTCTCTGTCTGTCTGTCTGTGTCTCTGTCTGTCTGTCTGTCTGTCTCGTCTGTCTGTCTGACTGTCTGTCTGTCTGTCTGTCTGACTGTCTGTCTGTCTGTCTGTCTGTGTCTCTGTCTGTCTGTCTGTCTGACTGTCTGTCTCTCTGTGTCTTGTCTGTCTGTCTGTCTCTCTGTGTCTCTGTCTGTCTGTCTGTCTCTGTGTCTCTGTCTGTCTGTCTGTGTCTCTGCTCTGTCTGACTGTCTGTCTGTCTCTCTTTCTCCTTCCTGCTGTAGGTGTTAAATGGTGGTTTAGATGCAAGTCTTTCACATGAGACAATAAAACGTCTCGTGCACACCTTGTGTTCGGCGCACGTTAAAAATTCACGCGGTAAGACAAAGAGGTCTTTGACAAAATTCTGTAGACAAAATTCTGTAGACAAAATTCTGTAGACAAAATTTGTAGACAAAATTCACAGATAAATAGAAATACAAAAAAAAAAAAAAAAAAAAAAAAAAACACAAAAAGAAAAAGAGTTGGCACTGCAGTGTGGCGACGTCCCCATCCAACCCCATCCCTGGGGACAACCGCCCGATTTTCATACGGGTAATCCATTGCGGCCAAAAATAAGTCAGTGAAAGGTCAAAAGGTAAATGATATAAAAATCGTCAATCCAATACAAAAATAAGAACCAAATACAGGTTTTAAGTTTGTTCATGCTACTGATTTATAGCCTGGTGAGAGCTGGACAACAGCATGTCCCCAGACGACGAGCCCTCCTCAGGGAAGTCTTGGACACATCTTTCAGGGGGAGGTGGGGGGCGGGAGAGTTCTCACGGTCATCCTGTTTCGCCTTTTCCCATTTCGTCCGCTTTAAGCACAAATATTCCTGCACACACCTTGACCTGGGATATCGTGACAATATTTGACCTTTTATCCACCAGGGTTGGCAGTGCCCGGACAAGACTGAACCTAGACATTCCAATGGGAAGTCTGACCTTTGCTAATGAGACCAAGACGGTACTTGCAGACACCCATGATGGTACATACACACATCCATAATAGTACAAGCGCACCCAAGAAGTTACAAGCAGACACCCATGATGGCACATACACACATCCATAATAGTACAAGCGCACCCAAGATGGTACAAGCAGACATCCATGATGGTACATACGCACATCCATAATAGTACAAGCGCACCCAAGATGGTACAAACAGACACCCATAATGATACAGACAGACACCCAAGATGGTACAGACACCCATGATGGTACAGACAGACACCCAAGATGATACAATCAAGCACACACCCATGGTGGTACAACAGACACCCATGATGGTACAAACAGACATCTATGATGGTACAAAAAGACACCCATGATGGTAGAAACAGACACTGAAGTACAAACAGACACTCATGATGGTACAAAACAGACACCCATGATGGTACAAACAGACACCCATGATGGTACAAACAGACACCATGATGGTACAGACAGACACCATGATGGTACAACAGACACCCATGATGGTACAAACAGACACCATGATGGTACAACAGACACCCATGATGGTACAAACAGACACCCATGATGGTACAAACAGACACCCATGATGGTACAAACAGACACCCATGATGGTACAAACAGACACCCATGATGGTACAAACAGACACCCATGATGGTACAAACAGACACCCATGATGGTATACAAACAGACACCCATGATGGTACAAACAGACACCCATGATGGTACAAACAGACACCCATGATGGTACAAACAGACACCCATGATGGTACAAACAGACACCCATGATGGTACAAACAGACACCCATGATGGTACAAACAGACACCCATGATGGTACAGACAGACACCCATGATGGTACAAACAGACACCCATGATGGTACAAACAGACACCCATGATGGTACAAACAGACACCCATGATGGTACAAACAGACACATGATGGTACAAACAGACACCCATGATGGTACAGACAGACACCCATGATGGTACAGACTAGACACCCATGATGGTACAAACAGACACCCATGATGGTACAGACACCATGATGGTACAAGACAGACACCATGATGGTACAAGCAGACACCATGATGGTACAAGCAGACACCATGATGGTACAACAGACACCCATGATGGTACAAAGACACCCATGATAGTACAAGCAGACACCCATGATGGTACAGACAGATACACATGATGGTACAAACAGACACCCTTGATGGTACAAACAGACACCCATGATGGTACAAGCAGACACCCATGATGGTACAGCAGACACCCATGATGGTACAAGGCAGACACCCATGATGGTACAGACAGAAACCATGATGGTACAAACAGACACCCATGATGGTACAAACAGACACCCATGATGGTACAAACAGACACCCATGATGGTACAGACAGACACCCATGATGGTACAAACAGACACCCATGATGGTACAAACAGACACCCATGATGGTACAAACAGACACCCATGATGATACAAACAGACACCCATGATGGTACAAACAGACACCCATGATGGTACAAACAGACACCCATGATGGTACAAACAGACACCCATGATGGTACAAACAGACACCCATGATGGTACAGACAGACACCCATGATGGTACAAGCATACACCCATGATGGTACAAACAGACACCCTTGATGGTACAAACAGACACCCATGATGGTACAGACACCCATGATGGTACAGACACCCATGATGGTACAAACAGACACCCATGATGGTACAAACCGACACCCATGATGGTACAAACCGACACCCATGATGGTACAAACCGACACCCATGATGGTACAAACAGACACCCATGATGGTACAAACAGACACCCATGATGGTACAAACAGACACCCATGATAGTACAAACAGACACACATGATGGTACAAGCAGACACCCATGATGGTACAAGCAGACACACATGATGGTACAAACAGACACCCATGATGATACAAACAGACACCCATGATGTTACAAGCAGACACCCATGATGGCACAAGCAGACACCCATGATGGTACAGACACCCATGATGGTACAAGCAGACACCCATGATGGTACAAGCAGACACACATGATGGTACAAGCAGACACCCTTGATGGTACAAACAGACACCCACGATGGTACAAGCAGACAGCCAGGAAGAACATGGCACAGGAAAGAAGCCCAAAGGTTTTAAGCACAGTGTATAAAAAGACTGACAGACACGTAATGGCAGTCTTTGGCGTTACACAATAGTTTTCAGTGTAATCTGTAGGTCAAGTTCGACCACCGTTTAAAGTGCTGCTATCTGTGCCATCAAGCAGGGAGACAACTACTCACAGCACGTGATGTAGGCCTACTGAAAAGTAGAGATTACGTTGTATGTGGAGTAGACAACTCTTGGATCATATATTTGACTTATTGATCTAGGTTATCGATCTGCTGAGGACAGAAGTAAAAAAAGCTTGAGTCACGGGACAGGCGATAAGAAAACGATGATCATTATCAAAGTGGTTATTTTGTTTGTTTGTTTGTTTGCTTGTTTATTTATTTGTTTGTTTGTTTTTGCATGAGCGTGTGTGTATGTGTATGCGTGTGTATGTGTGTATATGTGTGTGTGTGCGTGTGTGCGTGTGTGTGTTTGTGTTATGTCTTTTTTTGTGTGTGTGGTCACACGCCACTTAAAATATTGACGAGATAAGAAGGTTGATGGTGAATAACGTTCATGTACTTTATCCCCATGACGTATGACACTGCTTACTGCTCACCAGTCTTGTGACACGCAATAGTACCAGCATTTACTCTCCTTGTTAATGCAGCCACCGTTTTTAAAAAAAATTGTTTGTTCTGTTTTTGTCTTGTTTTGCTTTTTCTTTTAATTTGTATTTGTATTTTTTCCACATTATTTTTACTGATGATAATCATTCGATGGAGTCCGAAAAATAAGGTACAACGATACAAACGAAACATTGTGCGTGATTGCCAGCACTAGTCTGCTACTTTTTCACATCGTCTCCATCAAGATCAATGCTCTTATCTCATCGGCGCACGAGGTCATAAAATGTCCTTTACAGAACGTGGTGTCAAACGCCTGGAGCCGCCCTTGAACTTTTGCAACAACAACGTCATGTGTGTTGACCCCTTTCCTGGATAAACGTCATCTGAGTGGCCCAGACAGACGATAATCTCAAGGACCAAGTCAGGACAATGCGGTGGATGAGGTAAAACATCCCCACTGTATCGCTGCTGAAACCATTGTTTTGGCATCCAAAACAAGTGTGACTGCCCTCGTTCAAGCGAACAGGAACCAGAAAAAACACGAAAAGAATAACAACGCGTATTTAATACAACAAGACGAGACGGGAGCAAATTTTCGGCCAAGTGGCCTTTGTCAAGCGTAAGACTACAAACAAACAAACAAACAAAAAACAAACAAACAAACAAACAAACAAACAAACAAAAAAACAAACAAACAAACAAACAAACAAACAAACAAACAAACAAACAAACAAACAAACAAACGCCAGATCCAAATTAGGAGAAAAATGGGAATGGGGGTGGTGATGATGGGAGTGGGTTGGAGGTGGTGATGATGGGAGTGGGGTGGGGGTGGTGATGATGGGAGTGGGGTGGGGTGGTGATGATGGGGTGGTGATGATAGGAGTGGGGTGGTGATGATGGGAGTGGGGTGGGGGGTGTGATGATGGGAGTGGGGTGGGGGGTGATGATGGGAGTGGGGTGGGGGGGTGATGATGGGAGTGGGGTGGTGGTGGTGATGATGGGAGTGGGGTGGGGGTGGTGATGATGGGAGTGGGGTGGGGGTGGTGATGATGGGAGTGGGGTGGGGTGGTGATGATGGGAGTGGGGTGGGGTGATGATGATGGAGCGGGGTGGGTAGTGATGATGGGAGCGGGGGTGGTGATGATGGGAGTGGAGTGGGGTGGTGATGATGGGAGTGGGGTGGGGGTGGTGATGATGGGAGTGGGGTGGGGTGGTGATGATGGGAGTGGGGTGGGTAGTGATGATGGGAGTGGGGTGGTGATGATGGGAGTGGGGTGGGGGTGGTGATGATGGGAGTGGGGTGGGTGTGTGGTGATGATAGGAGTGGGGTGGGGTGGTGATGATGGGAGTGGGGTGGGGTGGTGATGATGGGAGTAGGTGGTGGTGATGATATGAGTGGGGGTGGTGATGATGGGAGTGGGGGTGGTGATGATGGGAGTGGGGTGGTGATGGTGATGATGGGAGTGGGGGTGGTGATGATGGGAGTGGGGGTGGTGATGATGGGAGTGGGGGTGGTGATGATGGGAGTGGGGGTGGTGATGATGGGAGTGGGGGTGGTGATGATGGGAGAGTGGTGTGGGGATGATGGGAGTGGGGTGGGGGTGGTGATGATGGGATGTGGGTGTGGTGATGATGGGAGTGGGTGTAGTGATGATGTGAGTGGGGTGGGGTGGTGATGATGGGAGTGGGTGTGGTGATGTGGGAGTGGGGTATGATATGTGAGGGGTGGGGTGGTGATGATGGGAGTGGGGTGTGGTGATGATGATGGGAGTGGGTAGTGATGATTGAGTGGGTGGGGGTGGTGATGATGGGGGATGTGGTGGTGATGATGGGAGTGGGGTGGTATGGTGATGATGGGAGTGGGTGTGGTGATGATGGGAGTGGGGTGGGTGATGATGGAGTGGGGTGGTGATGATGGGGTGGGGGTAGTGTGAGTGAGTGGGTGTGGTGATGATGGGGTGGGTGAGTGGGGGTGGTGATGATGGGAGTGGTGGTGGGTGATGATGGGAGTGGGTGTGTGATGATGGGAGTGGGGTGGGTGTGGTGATGATGGAGGAGTGGGGTGGGGTGGATGATGGGAGTGGGTGGGGTGTGTGGGTGATGGATGGGAGTGGGGTGTGGGTGATGATGGGAGGTGGGTGGTGTGGTGATGATGGGGTGGGGTGGTGATGAGGGAGGTGGGATGATGGGAGTGTGGTGGGGTGAGTGGGTGGTTGATGATGGGAGTGGGTGGTGTGGTGATGATGGGAGTGGGTGTGGTGTGATGGGAGTGGGTGGTGTGGTGATGATGGGAGTGGGGTGTGTGGGGTGGTGATGGATGGATGTGGGGTGGGGGTGGTGATGATGGGAGTGGGGTGGGTGTGGGTGATGATGGGAGTGGGGTGGTGGGTGTGGATGTGGGTGAGTGGGTGGTGGTGATGATGGGATGGGTGGGGGTGGTGATGATGGGAGTGGGGGGTGGTGATGGATGGGAGTGGTGTGGGAGTGGTGATGATGGGAGTGGGGGTGGTGATGATGGGAGTGGGGTGGGGGGTGGTGATGATGGGAATGGGGTGGGTGGTGGTGATGATGGAATGGGGTGGGGGTGGTGATGATGGGAGTGGGGGTGGTGATGATGGGAATGGGTGTGGTGATGATGGGGTGGGTGTGATGATGATGGGAGTGGGTGTGTAGTGATGATGGGAGTGGGGGTGGTGATGATGGGAGTGAGTGTGGTGATGATGGGAGGTGGGGGTGGTGATGATGGGAGTGGGTGTGGTGTGATGATGGGAGTGGGTGTGGTGATGATGGGAGTGGGGGTGGTGGTGATGATGGGAGTGGGGGTGGTGATGATGGGAGTGGGGTGGGGTGTCGTTGTCGTGCAGCAGGATACATCCTTACACAGACGTCCTGGTGTCTTTCGACGAGGAGCTTCCCTCAATGTGTCTGGTGTTTCATAATATTTGACTACATTAACTGTCTGACCATGGCGAAAGACGTTCATGACCAGCCCACTTTTTGTATCCCACAACACGGTTGTCATTGATTTCTTCTCCGACCGTTGGATTTTGCTTTCTGAGGGATCGGTGACATTGGAAGCGTCCAGGTCATGAGGTAGCCTGACGCACCCGTGTCTTATCAGTCTTAATCATGTACCCAGGTCTTATCAGTCTTAATCATGTACCCAGGTCTTATCACCCTTTAATCATGTACCCATGTCTTATCACCCTTAATCATGTACCCAGGTCTTAGTACCCAGGTCTTATCACCCTTTAATCATGTACCCATGTCTTATCACCCTTAATCATGTACCAGGTCTTATCACCCTTTAATCATGTACCCATGTCTTATCACCCTTAATTATGTACCCATGTCTTATCACTCTTAATCATGTACCCATGTCTTAGTACCCAGGTTTATCCCCCTAGTACCCAGGTCTTATCACCCTTTAATCATGTACCCAGTCTTATCACCCTTTAATCATGTACCCACTTAGTACCCGTTTATCACCTTACATACAGGTTTTACCCATATCATTGTACCCAGGTCTTATCACCCTTAATCATGTACCCAGGTCTTATTACCCTTAATCACTGTACCCAGGTCTTATCACCCTTAATCATGTACCCAGGTCTTATCACCCTTAATCGTTGTACCAGGTCTTATCACCCTTAATCGTGTACCCATGTCTTATCACCCTTAATCGTGTACCCAGTCTTATCACCTTAATCGTGTGTACCCATGTCTTATCAGCCTTAATCGTGTACCCAGGTCTTATCACCCTTAATCGTGTACCCATGTCTTACACCTTAATCGTGTACCCATGTCTTATCACCCTTAATCGTGTACCCATGTCTTATCACCTTAATCGTGTACCAGGTCTTATCACCTTTAATCATGTACCCAGGTCTTATACCTTAATCATGTACCAGGTCTTATCACCTTAATCATGTACCAGGTCTTATCAGCCTTAATCATGTACCCAGGTCTTATCACCTTTAATCATGTACCAGGTCTTATCACCTTTAATCATGTACCAGGTCTTATCACCTTAATCATGTACCCAGGTCTTATCACCTTTAATCATGTACCCAGGTCTTATCACCTTTAATCATGTACCAGGTCTTATCACCTTTAATCATGTACCCAGGTCTTATCACCTTAATCATGTACCCAGGTCTTATCACCTTAATCATGTACCAGGTCTTATCACCCTTTAATCATGTACCAGGTCTTATCACCCTTAATCATGTACCCAGGTCTTATCAGCCTTAATCATGTACCCAGGTCTTATACCTTAATCATGTACCCAGGTCTTATCACCCTTAATCATGTACCCAGGTCTTATCACCTTAATCATGTACCAGGTCTTATCACCTTAATCATGTACCCAGGTCTTATCAGCCTTAATCATGTACCAGGTCTTATCACCTTAATCATGTGTACCCAGGTCTTATCAGCCTTAATCATGTACCCAGGTCTTATCACCCTTAATCATGTACCAGGTCTTATACCTTAATCATGTACCCAGGTCTTATCACCTTAATCATGTACCAGTCTTATCACCTTTAATCGATGTACCCAGGTCTTATCACCTTAATCATGTACCCAGGTCTTATCAGCCTTAATCATGTACCAGGTCTTATCACCTTAATCATGTACCCAGGTCTTATCACCTTTAATCATGTACCCAGGTCTTATCAGCCTTAATCATGTACCCAGGTCTTATCAGCCTTAATCATGTACCCAGGTCTTATCAG
The DNA here is from genome assembly GCA_030674185.1 of Monoplex corrugatus. Lineage (NCBI taxonomy): Eukaryota > Metazoa > Mollusca > Gastropoda > Littorinimorpha > Ranellidae > Monoplex > Monoplex corrugatus. The sequence continues at coordinate 95,998,135 of CM060312.1, read as the reverse complement.
CTTAATCATGTACCCAGGTCTTATCACCTTAATCATGTACCCAGGTCTTATCACCTTTAATCATGTACCCAGGTCTTATCACTTTAATCATGTACCAGGTCTTATCACCTTAATCATGTACCCAGGTCTTATCACCTTTAATCATGTACCCAGGTCTTATCACCTTTAATCATGTACCCAGGTCTTATCACCTTTAATCATGTACCCTAGGTCTTATCACCTTAATCATGTACCCAGGTCTTATCACCTTTAATCATGTACCCAGGTCTTATCACCTTAATCATGTACCCAGGTCTTATCAGCCTTATCATGTACCCAGGTCTTATCACCTTTAATCATGTACCCAGGTCTTATCACTTTTAATCATGTACCCAGGTCTTATCACCTTTAATCATGTACCCAGGTCTTATCACCTTTAATCATGTACCCATGTCTTATCACCTTTAATCATGTACCCATGTCTTATCACCTTAATCATGTACCAGGTCTTATCACCTTTAATCATGTACCCAGGTCTTATCACCTTTAATCATGTACCCAGTCTTATCACCTTTAATCATGTACCCAGGTCTTATCACCTTAATCATTACCCAGGTCTTATCACTTTATCATGTACCAGGTCTTATCACTTAATCATGTACCCAGGTCTTATCACCTTTAATCATGTACCAGGTCTTATCACCTTTAATCATGTACCCAGGTCTTATCACCTTAATCATGTACCCAGGTCTTATCACCTTTAATCATGTACCAGGTCTTATCACCTTTAATCATGTACCCAGGTCTTATCACCTTTAATCATGTACCCAGGTCTTATCACCTTAATCATGTACCCAGGTCTTATCACCTTTAATCATGTACCCAGGTCTTATCACCTTTAATCATGTACCCAGGTCTTATCACCTTTAATCATGTACCCAGGTCTTATCACCTTTAATCATGTACCCAGGTCTTATCACCTTTAATCATGTACCCAGGTTCTTATCACCTTTAATCATGTACCCAGGTCTTATCACCTTTAATCATGTACCCAGGTCTTATCACCTTTAATCATGTACCCAGGTCTTATCACCTTTAATCATGTACCAGGTTCTTATCACCTTTAATCATGTACCCAGGTCTTATCACCTTTAATCATGTACCCAGGTCTTATCACCTTTAATCATGTACCCAGGTCTTATCACCTTTAATCATGTACCCAGGTCTTATCACCTTTAATCATGTACCCAGGTCTTATCACCTTTAATCATGTACCCAGGTCTTATCACCTTTAATCATGTACCCAGGAAAGTCATCAGCTCCCCTGTACCGTTCCAAAAGCAGAAGAGAAACGCCGGCTGGAACTTGTGTTCTTCGTCAATTTCTTTGGGACCCAACCAGATGTCGCTTTGCCATATCCCAACTTCTCATGGCGATGTCATGGACCACTGACTTTGGAAAATCAAGTTCCATATCCATATCATGAAGAGTTTGTCACGGCCTATCCTCTTGAATCAAAGCTTCAACGTGCGCAATGTTGTCTTCTGTTGTTAAAAAAACGTTTCCCTTGCCATTACTTATTTTAGTTTCATGTTTTGTCATTGTGAATGTCTGTTTTGGATTAATTTTTAAAGTGTAATCATGTTCCATCTCTGGAAAGTGAACGAGCATGCTTTTGGTGTGAACCGTTTGCGTTCTGAAAAAGATGTGTAACAAACGTGAATTTGCTGAAGTCAGGCATGCCACTTATCTATCTCGTAACTTTAACCTAAAAAGATATGTTGATAATGAACACTGTCATGCACTATTTTCGATTAAAAGAAACAGTCGGAAAAATTAAAATTGGCTCAATCTTTTTTCCCCAATAGGTTGATAATAACGATACCACATAGTGACATGTGATTGGTGTCTGACCTTGTGCCTCTCGCGATAAAGGTCACAGGCTAAGGGAGAACGGTTGATGACCATGTTTATAGAAGTACAATGACATTTCGTTTTTGCACGTTTGATGTGAACACTGTCTGTTGTGACACCCCAGTGATACAGTTTTAAAGGGTCATAGCACCCATGAAGATTTATTTGTGCTCACCGTTCCATTTTGTACACTGTTTTGTGGCCGCAGAAGCTGGGACAGTTTTTTTTCCACAATGGTATGATGATGACAGTGACGAGAGGGACGATAATCATGTTGCTATGGAGTCCTATTAAGCACTGAAACTGCATGACGGGGTTGTACCCTACGGTTACATTTTGAATATAATCTGGCTTGAACCAGGCCTGAGAGATATAGACACCTGTGTTTTGGTCAGGACATTTGAGAACACTCTCAATGACGCGTCTGTGAAGTGGTTAACTCTATTGCTCCTGCACGCTATCCACAAACTCATCATCATCATCATCATCATCATCATCATCATCATCATCATCATCATCATCATCATCATCAAGTGCCTTGCCACATGGCGTTGGCGATCATGGCCTTCCATCTGTTTCTATCCCTTGTTGCTTCAAGCACCTCTTCGACCCTCTTTGTCTTCAGCCACTCTGCAAGTCCGTCCAATGTCTTCTCTCTGGGTCTACCTGGTGCTCTCTTTCCCTCCAACTTTCCTGTTGTGACCAGTTGCTCCGGTTATCCTTTCCTCATAAAATGGCCTATAAATGTCTTTTTCCTAATCTTCTTTATGAATGATCTTCTTGTGTCTGCCTCCATCAAAACTGTCTCATTTGTTTTCTTTGCTGTCCATGGAACTCTCAACATTCTTCTTAGAAACCACATCTCGGCTGCCTCAATCTTGTTCTGGCTTTGCTTGTTGACTGTCCACGACTCACAACCGTATAACATTATCGGTTCTAAATAACATTCAAGAACTCTCTTCCTGATGTTAACTGATAGGCATTTGTTGGCAAGAATGCTTTTCATCTTCTTGAATGCTGTTTTGGCTTGTTCGATTCTGCTGCCTATTTCAGATGTGCATCCGCCATCTGGTGAGATGATCGTTCCCAGGTATTTAAACTTATCATCCTGTCTCAAGGTTGTGCCGTTTGCTGTTATTTTGCATGAGGGGATTCCGTGCTTTTTACTGATCACCATGACTTCAGTCATCTTGCTGTTTAGTTCCAAGCCCTTACCGTTGCTTTCAATTTCTAGTATATTCACAAGGTTTGGTAGGTCCCTTTCATTTTCTGCAATTCGCACGGTGGCATCTGCGTATCGAATGTTGTTTATCATTTTTCCTCTAACCTTTAATCCAGGGTCTTCCTCTAGGTTTCTCATGATGTTTTCGCTGTAAAGTGAAAACAGATCTGGTGACAAAACACAACCTTGTCTGAGTCCTCTTTTGATATTTTGAAAAGAGCTTATATCGTTTTCTATTATCATTGCAGGTATTTGTTCCCAATACAAATTTCTGATTATTCGTAGATCTTTTCCATCAATATTGAGTGTTTCTAGTTGGTTGATCAATTCTTCATGTCTTACCCGATCGAAAGCCTTGGTATAATTAACAAAGCATAAATAAAAATCCTTATTCATCTCAATTGACCTCTCTATGATAGTTCTTAGGATGTATATGGCATTAATAGTTCCTTTCCCTTCCACAAAAAAATCTACACTGTTCTTCTGCTATTTCTCTTTTGATTATATTCCTTGTCCTCATCATGATTATTCTTCATAGGATCTTGGTTACATGACTCATCAAGCCGATTGTGCGATGGTGTTTGCATTCTATAGCCCCTGTTTTCTTTGGAAGTGCAATGAAAATTGATTTTGACATATCTTTGGGGATTTTTCCAGTGTCATAAATTTCATTTAGGAGGACTGTTATTTTTCAATACCAAATTCCTCCAGGGCTTCAATCATCTCTGTAGTAATGTTGTCTGGTCCTGGGGCTTTTCTTTGGTTTCATCTTTTTCAATGCTGCTCTAACTTCATCTTTCATTATGGGTGGTCCTTCAACGTTTTTCATAATGTGTTCTTCGTTTCTGTCATCTTCAAAAAGGTCTTTAATGTACTCTCCCCATCTGTCTAATATTTTATCTTTTTCCATGATAAGCGTACCATCTTTCGATCTAAGCAACCAGTTGAAGTGCATGTATTTTCCTGTGGACAATTTCTTCAATTCGTCTGTACATACCCTGAGGATTCGTTTTGTATTGGTCTTCTATTTCTTTGCATTTTGTTTTCAGCCAAGCTTCCTTAGCTTCATTGCACCTATTCCTGATTTCTTTGTTTATCTTCCTGTATATCTCCTCGTTTCTCTTTGCCTTGATTGATTGATTGATTGGATAGTTTGTTTGTTAGTTGGTTGGCTGGTTGATGGATTGATTGATTGATGGATGGATGATTGATTGATTGATTTTATTGATTGGTTGGTTAGTTGGTTGATTGAATGATTGATTCATTGATTCATTGATTGATTGACTGATTGATTGATTGATAGACTGATATTTTTAATTGATTGATTATTTGATTGATTGATTGATTGATTGATTGATTGATTGTAATAAACATGAATAAATAATAGATTTATTGTTTACCGTTTCGTTGTGTTCATGTATGGTTCAAAGTAAAATGTTTGTAGTTACGAAAACGATTGTCCGTTTACATAAGCCGTTTAGTTGTTACTGTTTCATCTGTTTGCCTGAAAGCAGGTGACTGCCAAGCTTTGAGGTGTATATTTTTGTTGTAGAATTCGTCTAATTTTGTTAACTCATCGCATTTTCTCCCCTGATTCCTAGTTACCACGATTCACAAAACATCATGATTTTATATCAGTCATTTTCTACAGATCAATAATACACCAGGGAAGTCAGTTGTCTTGTTATAGTTATCCTACGTTTTGTGAATTCGATTCGTTCTGTTTCCATTTCCGTTTCCGTTCTGTTCGTTTGTTTGTTTCGTTTTGTTTTTTCGTTTGTTTGTTCTTTTTTCTGTTTCGTTTTGTTTGTTTCGTTTGTTTGTTTCGTTTCTTTTTCTTCGTTTCTTTCTTTTTTTTTTTCTTTTTTTTTCTCTTTTCTTTCTTGTCTTGTCTTTTCTTTTCTGTTCGTGTATATGTACGTTTGACGAAGGCTAAATTACCAAAAATTAGCAACCGTCTTGTTTAACTGATTTACCCTTTGACTCCAGCACCCTATCCACCAACTGCAAAAACTTAACCCTTTGACTGGTGGATAGGGTGAGGGAGTCAAAGAGTTAAGTTTTTAGCTTTGCAAGCATGGTTAACAATGCAGGATGCTGGTGGACATTGTGTGAGGGGAGTGAAAGTGTTAGATACTCGTACCTATTTCATTGTCATTCATCTTTAAACATGTCAATTATTCCTTTGTCCTAGGTTTTGCTAGGGGAGTGAGAAAGAGCAGCTTGAGATCAGCCACAAGGACGTCTTGAAATTCAAGTCTACGAGCATCGATCTGACTCCATTAAAATCATCAGATGATGTCTTCAATGAGTAATTATTTCAGGGGATTTGTAGCCATACAGTAGGGGTATTGTGTTCCTTGTAGTTCGAAAAGATTCCCTGCTTCAATACAATGCTTTATCAGAATTTACCCTTTGACTGCTACATCCTATCTACCAACTGCAAACAACAACAAAAACAACAACAACGAACAAAAAACAAGAACAAACAAACAAACAAACAAACAAACAAACAAAAAATCCAACAGAATCCAGAAATGCCATTTCATGTTTCTTCCTGTTCCCAGGTCTACCTGATTCGTTGCACTGGGTACAATCCACTCCTTACCTCTTGGCTCTTGCCCTGTACCTTCTTCAGAACAGGGCGATACCGATATGGCATGTCCACTTTTCAAATTGCAGAACTCATCTCACTTCCCCTTTGACAACATAGTTGCCTCCCCTCTCCCCACTTCTTACTACTGCTCGATGAACATATGGGCATTCCATTTGGTCCCTTTTTATCCACTGGACGAGGCGGCAGGGAAGTTTTTAGTCCTCTTTTTATTATCCGTTGTTTGGTGTTGTTTGTGGTCTGTTTGTGACCGTGCATTCGGGCTTGACAAAGGCCGGTTGGCCGAAAATTTGCGCTTGTCTTGTCTTGTGTTGAATACGCGCTTGCTTTGGTTTGCTTGTTCTTCTGGTTCCAAAAAACAAAAAGCCAAAACAAACAAACAAAAACAAACTTTGACTCCTTCGCCCTATCCAGTGGCTTTCTGCGTGGAGCTTGGTGGATAGCGTGAAGGAGTCAAAAGGTTTTTGCTTTGCTAGCATGGTTGACAATGCAGGATGCTGGTGGACAGGATGCGGGAGTAAAAGGGTTAACAATCCCAGCCTACATCATAAAAGTTGGCCAGTTAGCTGCCCATCCTGATTCCCCAACAATTCTTGTGGTGTCAGCGTTTATAGGTCAGTGTTTTGTGGGTCAGTGTTTTGTAGGTCATCGTTTTACAGGTCAGTGTTGTATACTCCCTCCCCACTCCCCATTTCAACAGCTTGCCAATGTCAGGGTTTTGATCAGACTCAGGCAGACTTGGGTGGAACACTTATAGACTTGTTACAGGACTATGAATCAGTTTTAGGGGAACTCCAAACTTCTCAACATTATTTGAAAACACTATCTGTATTGTCATTCAGACTTCAACGATGTCTACGTTACGAGAAACGCAGAAAAGGAGCAAGAACTATACCCTCGCATTCTCCGCTCAGCACGGAAAGAATTAAACAAGCAACAACAAAATTCTCAAGAAGTACAATCGTAGACCCATAGCACAAACAAAAATATTTCCACTTTGTCAAGAATTCATAATTATAGAGTGCTGCGCAAACGAATCAAAAAGCAACACCACACACAACGTCACCTTCACCATTACCACCATCAATAACAACAACAACAACAACACAAACAACAGAAGTAGGCCTACCACCATCCTTTTTGAAAACACTTCATCGGTATCAACAAATTATGATGGCACCATCATCATTATCATCAGCAACAGCAACTGTGACGAATTACGAA
>CM060312.1:95971182-95983682 GCA_030674185.1 Monoplex corrugatus | reverse complement strand
TTGGGGGAGGAAAGATTGGGCAAATTTCTGAGATCAAAGGATAGATTACTGAAAATTTCTGAGACCAAAGGATAGATTACTGAAAATTTCTGAGACCAAAGGATAGATTACTGAAAATTTCTGAGACCAAAGGACAGATTACTGAAAATTTTTGAGACCAAAGGACAGATTACTGAAAATTTCTGAGACCAAAGGATAGATTACTGAAAATTTCTGAGACCAAAGGACAGATTACTGAAAATTTCTGAGACCAAAGGACAGATTACTGAAAATTTCTGAGACCAAAGGACACATTACTGAAAATTTCTGAGACCAAAGGACACATTACTGAAAATTTCGCGGATCGAAGGGCAGATTATTGTCTTCCACTGGACGAAGCAGCAGGGAAGTTTCAGTGTTTTTCTCCTAATTTGTGTGTCTCCTAATTTTTTATTTGGTGTTTGTTTGTGATCTTACATTCATGCTTGACAAAAGCCAGTTGGCCGAAAATTTTGCTCCTGTCTTGTCTTGATGTATTAAATACGCGTTTTGATTATATTTTCGTGTTTTTCTGGTTCTTATATGTCTGTCTGTCTATCATCAATCTTATTATCCATCAGTAAGAAAAAATCTCTGGGGAAAGCCGGACAGCAGAAGGTCCTCAGAGAAGAATCCCCCGTCAAACAAGTGTTTCAGCCCTTAACTCCTGACATTCATAAGTGAACTGGGCCACATCCAGGTCATGACTCCTGAATGCTACTATCACCTCCATCGTATAAGCCTGATCAGGAAGTATCTCTCTGTTGAAACAACTGCAAAACTCGTTCTCTCCTTCATAATGTCTCGCATTGACTATTGCAATTCACTCCTGTCTGGTCTTCCTGCCTCCACCATCCACATCCTACAGCGCATTCAAAACAATGCTGCACGCCTTGTACTCAAAAAGAAAAAAGCTGACCACATTTCTCCTCTCCTGGTTCAACTTCACTGGCTCCCTGTATCAAAGCGCATACAGCACAAACTAGACACCATGTGCTACAAAAGCCTCAGTAACTCAGCCCCCGATTATCTGTCAAGCCTACTTGAGATCTATGTTCCCTCACGTACCCTCCGCTCTGCCTCCGATCCTCTGACTTTTCGCTTTCCACGCACTAAGCTCAATACCTACAGTCCACGAGCCTTCTCTGTTTCTGGTCCACTCTCCTGGAACAAACTTCCTCTCTCAGTCCATCAGCAACCTACTTTTGTCTCCTTCAAGTCCGCTCTCAAAACTCACCTTTTCTCCTCTGCATGAAATCCTGACCTCACTCATCCCCCTCTGTAGCCTGTCTCCGCTCGGAGTGGAATCACATTGTAATATATATTTGTATATAATATGCTCTCTATAATTTTCCATTGCTTTTATTCTTTTTCCCCATATAGCCATGTGTGTGTGCGTGTGTGTGCGCGCGTGCGTATGTGTATGTTCAGCGCTTAGATTTGATTTCTATCAAGATTTTGCGCTATATAAATATTGTAATTAAAAATAAATAAAATGCCCTTCCGCTGTCCCCATTTTATTAGAAGAAATTTGTCCTCCGGGAATCGAACCCGTGCATCTAGGTAGTCAGGTTTCTCAAGGCAACGTCACCCTTGTGATGGATGTCTTAACCACTTAGCTCTCAGTCACCAGCAACATATGGGGGAATGTTAAGTCTAATGAAATTCACTTTTGTTCCTCCTGGTCCAGATCCAGCTGAAGCTTTTTCTTGTTGCTTCTGCCATTAATAATAATAATAATAATGGGTACTTTTTGAGCACACTATCCAGACAAACTGCTCAAGGTGCTTCACAAATCGATGCTAGATCTATACACAATTGTAGCACATTACGTGGACATAGACATGGCATTGTAGACAAAAGAAACATGACATGAGCAATAACATACAAAATAGTATTGCATTACAAAATCGACACAAACACTCTAGTCATTAGACAACAGAGGGTAGCAAACCGATACAAAATACCGTGTTTAACATGCGCACATACGTCAGCATCCTATACACACAAGCACATAAAATACATTCCCACTTACTTACACACATTCTAAGTACGGTCACTAACAGACTAAGCAATGTCCAAGTTTTCCACTCACACAATATACACGCACGTGCACACAGCTACATTTATCCCCCCTCCTCCCCCCCACATACACACTGACATGCATGCACACACTCGCTTATGCACATGTGATAGTGACTCACAGACATGTCTTCTGTTAAGTCGTATCCGAGCTCTTCGAGAAGAGATGTGACTTTAGGGCTCTGGTCCTCTCCCTGAAATCGAGAACTACTTCATGAGATCACAGGCTGATGTGCTTTTCAACCCCCTTGATCCAACCTCTATGGTGAAGACTTGGGCTTGAAAGCCAGATGTCCTCAAGTTGCTGGCTAGACTGGCATACTTTTCAGTCTTGTAGATATGGGCTTCCTCCATTCTACTTTCGTATGGTACAGTTAGCTCGTTTAGAATCATTTGTTCGGATGAATGGGAGTGGACAACTATGTCCGGTTTCATGTCACTCTTGCTGATAATTTCTGGGTGTTTTTTACCATTGTGGAAGATCCGCTGTGCACTCCCAGCTTCATCCAGCAGACCTCGCTCCCATGCTCTGGCTATCACATTATATTTCAAGTCACATTTTCTTGCCTCCTGCAGTATAGAAGGTTGTTGTAGCTTCTGGTGGCAAGATTTTTGTCCTCCTGCAGAGCTGGTCGCAGTGCAGATTGCTTATGCGATCTCCTGGAGCACATGATCGTGCCTCCATGTGTACCTTCCTTGGATTAGTGCTACCTTGCATGAGCTCAGGACATGGTCCACTGTCTGTTTGCCTTGGCAGAGCGGGCAAGCAGGATTATCTAATTTCCACCATGTCACCAGATTAACATTCGAGGGCAGGAAGTCATACACAGACCCGAGGATGGAACTGATTCTGAGAGGGGCCATATGCCACAAGTCATTCCAGCTTAGACCTCTTTGGAGTACGTTGTCCCAAGTCGTCCACTGGCCCTGCTGTCCTTGCTGAACTGCCTTCTGAAGTCTTGTGGCGTTCTCGTCTTTCTTCATCTCTTGTGTTAACATTATCTCTTTTTGCCTTCCCGTTGGCCTTTGACCAACATTCCATTTTTGTTGATCCCAGTCACTGCCTGTTGGTCTGCGCGTACCCTATTATTTCTCTGACCGTGACGTTTTCTTTTGCTGAAACCAGCGCCTCCTGGACTTTCCATTTCCTACCAGTCCTCAGCTTGGGCTGGATTGATCTGACAACCTTATCTCCAGAGTCTTCAAGCATGCTAAGAAGCCTGACCTTTCTTGCATTGTACTACTCGACATTGAATTTTAGGGGTGGCTTCAGCTTTGTCTGGCGACAATAGAGCGCAACGTCAGTGAGACTGGGTGGGACACCAAGCCATTTCCTTGTGTATTTGTTGATTTTGGCCTCCATTGATTCCACTGTGCTACTGCAGATATCGTATATCAACAGAGGCCAGAGGAGGTTTGGCATCAGCACGAACTGCAGGCACCACACTTTGTATTTGCCAACAAGGCCACAGCGGTCTGTTACCTGTAAAATTTCTTCTGCCATTTGCTTCATGTCCTTGCCCCCTTTGTATATCTTTCAGGGAGTCATCATACCACCTTACTAGGCTTTTGACTGGTTCCTATCTATCTATCTATCTATCTATCTATCTATCTATCTATCTATCTATCTATCTATCTATCTATCTATCTATCTATTTATCTATCTATCTGTCTATCTATCTATCTATCTATCTATCTTTCTATCTTTCTATCTTTCTATCTATCTGTCTATCTATCTATCTATTTATCTATCTATCTATCTATCTATCTATCTATCTTTCTATCTATCTATCTATCTATCTATCTATTTATCTATCTATCTGTCTATCTATCTATCTATCTATCTATCTATCTTTCTATCTTTCTATCTTTCTATCTATCTGTCTATCTATCTATCTATCTAGCTACCTATCTATCTATCTATCTATCTAATCTATCTATCTATCTATCTATCTATATCTATCTATCTGTCTATCTATCTATCTTTCTATCTTTCTATCTTTGTATCTATCTGTCTATCTATCTATCTGTCTATCTATCTGTCTGTCTGTCTATCTTTCTCTCTATCTGTCTATCTATCTATCTATCTGTCTATCTGTCTATCTATCTATCTATCTAGCTAGCTAGCTAGCTATCTATCTATCTATCTATCTATCTATCTATCTATCTATCTATCTATCTATCTATCTATCTATCTATCTATCTATCTATCTATCTATATATCTATCTGTCTGGCAGATCCAAATACTGAATCTCTGCGCATGCTTTCATCAAAACCAAACAATACGTTTTTTCTTTTTTTTATATATTGTTAGATGATCCAAAACAAGTTTGACTGCCCGCGCCCAAACAAACACAAACCAGAAGAACAAGAAAACCAATGTAAGCGCGTATCCAACGAGACAAAACAAAACAAGCGCAAATTTTCGGCCAACTAGCCTTTGTCAAGCGCGAACGCACGGTCACAAACAGATCAAGGACACCAAACAATGGATAATAAAAACGGGACTAAAACTTCCCTGCCGCCTCGTCCAGTGGGTAAGAAATGGAATGCCCATGTCGTCATGAGCAGTAGTAAGAAGTGGGGAGAGGGGTGGCAACTATGATGTCAACAGGGAAGTGAGATGAGTTCTGCAATTTTGAGAAGTGGCCATGCTATATCGGTATAGCCCTGTTCTGAAGAAGGCACAGGGCAAGAGCCAAGAGATAAGGGAGTAGATTGTGCCCAGTGCCAAGAATCTGGTAGGCCTGGGAACAGGAAGAAACATGAAACGGCATGTCTGAATTCTGTTGTGCAATGGATTACTCATGGTTTGTCATTAAGACCATATGGTTCGCGTGTTCCAAGTTTATTTATGAGGTGGGATTCTCTGTCTTTCCTGTCTATGGTGCTGTTATTGTATAGAAGCCACAGACCTTTCACTCGGATGTCGTTGATTGAGTGGTCTGATTGGTTGAAGTGATTGGGGATAGTTTTATCCCTTTGGTGGCGGATATCAGCCAAGTGTTCTTTGAAACGTGTGTCAAGGGTGCGTCCAGTTTCACCAATATACAGTTGGGAACATTTAGAGCAGCTGATCAAGTAGACAATGTTATAAGTTTGACAGTTGAAATGTTTTGTAATTCTCATATGAGATTTGGGGCCTTTGACTGTGGTGGCTGTGCACAAGAAAGGACATGTCCTGCATTTAGGTTTGTTGCATGCAGAGGTTCCTGGAGGTTGGCCTTCTTCAGAACAGGGCTATACCGATATAGCATGGCCACTTCTCAAAATTGCAGAACTCATCTCACTTCCCTTTTGACATCATAGTTGCCTCCCCTCTCCCCACTTCTTACTACTGCTCAAGACGACTAACTCCACGGTGCTTACAAAATCCCGTAACCTACGTGCGATAAATCACGCTGATTTTAGATCTGACCTCTGTAGTCTAGTCAGTCCCCAGCAGTGCCCGTCAATCGACATGCTAAACAGCACGCTGTCATCTTTGCTAGACAAACACGCACCATTGCGCCAACGAAAACTGCGCGCAAACAGACTCGAGCCTTGGTACTTAGACGTAAAAGAAGAGCTTGAGGCCGCAAAGAAACATCGGCGCTGGGCCGAACGACAATGGCTGAAAAACCCGATCACTATCAACAAACAGATTTTTAATATTGCAAAGAAGGCAGTGGGCAAAATTGTCAGTAATGCTAAGTCCATGTTTCACCTAAATGAGATAGCCGGTGCTCAAACCCAAAAGACCTTGTTTAGGGTGTGTGATAAGCTATTAGGTAGAGATAAAACATCTCCTCTTCCAAATACCTATCCCCTGCATGATTTGCCTACTGTATTCAGAGACTATTTCTCTCAGAAAGTGCAGTCAATCCGCACTGACCTAGATCAAGCTGTTTTACCCCAGATGAAACAAAAGTTTAAAAACTCAAGCAGTAAAATCCACTTTCCACCGGTTTCATCCTGTCACTGAATCTGAACTGAAATCCATCATTCAAAAATCAAGACCTACTTCCTGCCCTTTGGATTCCCTGCCAACACCACTTTTTCTTGAGTTTCTCGACGACCTTCTACCTACTCTGACTGAGATTATCAACTCTTCTCTAACATCTGGTTCATTACCATCCCCTCTCAAAACCGCTGTTGTGAAACCCCTTCTTAAAAAGCCTTCTTTGGATCCTGACTCCCTGAGAAACTACAGACCCATCTCTAACCTATCTTTCATTTCTAAAATCTTAGAGAAAATTGTTCTGAAACAGCTTCTTACCTATTTGGATGAAAATAATCTGCTCTGTGCTTCACAGTCTGCCTACCGCCCACATCACAGCACGGAAACTGTTCTACTCAAAATTACCAATGATCTTCTTCTGTCCCTTGACTCTGGAAATGTTTCTGTGCTGACCCTATTAGACCTGTCAGCTGCGTTTGACACTGTTGATCATAACATTCTTCTTAATAGACTCTCCTCTCTGTATGGTATTTCAGGCACCGCTCTTTCTTGGTTTCAGTCGTATCTCACGAACAGGACACAATCAGTCCTTGTCATCAATCATTCCTCCCCACCCACTGATCTCCTTTTCGGTGTTCCACAAGGTTCCGTTCTGGGACCTGTGCTCTTTGCTCTTTACACAAAGCCACTCTCCGATTTGATAAAATCACATTCCATTGAGCATCAATCCTTTGCAGATGACATCCAACTTGAAATTGATTCTCCTCCTTCTGATATCTACTCTGCTATCCCAGTCTTAGAAGACTGTATCTCAGATATCAAGACCTGGATGCTAGAAAATAAATTAAAGTTAAATGATGACAAAACTGAAGCTCTCTTTTTGTCCTCTCCTTTCAAAACCTCCCCATCTCCCAAACCTACTACCATTACCATTGATCAGACTGAAATTCCTTTCTCCTCCTCAGCTAGGAATCTTGGTTTCTACTTCACTGACAACATGAGTGTTGAACTTCATGTAAACAACACCTGTCGCACTGCTTACATCAATCTCCGCCAAATCAGTTCCTTGCGTCATCTTCTTTCTGTTGATGCTACAAAAACTCTGGTTTCTGCTTTCATTCTCTCAAGACTGGATTATTGCAATTCACTTCTTTCTGGATGTTCAAAAGATCAAATAGATAAACTACAGAAAGTGCAAAATTCTGCAGCTCGGCTTGTTTTTAAATCCCGTAAGCGAGATCATGTCTCTCCTCTGCTAAAAACGCCTCCACTGGCTTCCTGTACAAGCTCGTATCGAATTCAAACTTGCGATTCTCTGTCATTCATTTTTCTCTGGAACGTCCCCTTGTTATATTTCTGATCTCCTATCCGTCTACTCACCTTCCAGAAATCTTCGCTCCTCTTCTGACTTAAGACTACTGTGCATTCCCAGAGTAAGAACTAAAACCTTCGGTCACTGCACTTTTTCATATTCAGCACCAACTTTTTGGAATTCTCTGCCCCGTGAAATTCGCTACATTGAATCTATTACTTCTTTCAAGACTGCTCTCAAAACTTTCCAATTTAAATCCTATTTTCCCGACTAGGTAGTAACTGTGTGGACACTCTTTGTTCTCGTGCGCACGCGCGCGCGCGTGTGTGTGTGTGTGTGTGTGTGTGTGGGTCCGTGTGTGTGTGTGTGTGTGTGCGTGTCTGTGTGTGTGTGTGTGTGTGTGTGTGTGTGTGTGTGTGTGTGTGTGTGTGTGTGTGTGCCTGCGTGTCTGTGTGTGTGTGATGTTATTAGTGTGCAGCGTCACGAGCTCCGGCCCCGTACTGGAGGTTTGCGCTTATAAATGTTCATTATTATTATTATTATTATTATTTCTTACCCACTGGACGAGGCGGTAGGGAAGTTTTTAGTCCCGTTTTTATTATCCATTGTTTGGTGTCTGTGATCTGTTTGTGACCGTGCGTTCGCGCTTGACAAAGGCTAGTTGGCCGAAAATTTGCGCTTGTTTTGTTTTGTCTCGTTGGATACGCGCTTACATTGGTTTTCTTGTTCTTCTGGTTTATATATTTTGTCGAATGTCAGCGTTTCTAGAACATAACCACTGTGCCGTCAAGAGTTTCAAGAGTAATCTCCCACTGAGTATTATATTAATTAACCCTTTAACTGTCTCACCCTTTCTACAGACAGCAAGCAGACAGGTGGATAGACTATAAAAGGATTAAACTGAATCAGCTGTGACGTCAATGACCCAGTGAAACAGTTATAGCACTAATGACCCGTATCTCACATCACTGCCCCCAGTTATCTCTCCAGTTATCTCTTGAAAGGAGGCAGTTATCTTGAGTCATCATTAAAAATTTCACAATCATCCACTCAAGCAGAATGACACTGGTGGGCCAAGATAACTGACATGCGTGCGCGGACCAGGGGAGAAAACTGTAACGCTCTGTCGTGAACGTCTGCACGTGCGTGTACGAACAGCCGTATTAACGCTCCCACGTGCACGCGTGTTGTGTCGTTAACCCTTCGACTCTCACCCTATCCACCAACTGCAAAAACTTAACCCTTCGACTTTCTCACCCTATCCACCAACTGCAAAAACTTAACCCTTCGACTTTCTCACCCTATCCACCAACTGCAAAAACTTAACCCTTCGACTCTCACCCTATCCACCAACTGCAAAAACTTAACCCTTCGACTCTCACCCAATCCACCAACCGCAAAAACTTAACCCTTTGACTCTCACCCAATCCACCAACCGCAAAAACTTAACCCTTCGACTCTCACCCAATCCACTAACTGCAAAAACTTAACCCTTCGACTCTCTCACCCAATCCACTAACTGCAAAAACTTAACCCTTCGACTCTCTCACCCTATCCACTAACTGCAAAAACTTAACCCTTTGACGCCCTCACTCTATCCACTAACTGCAAAAACTTAACCCTTCGACTCTCACCCAATCCACCAACCACAAAAACTTAACCCTTCGACTCTCACCCAATCCACCAACCGCAAAAACTTAACCCTTCGACTCTCACCCAATCCACTAACTGCAAAAACTTAACCCTTCGACTCTCACCCAATCACCAACCGCAAAAACTTAACCCTTCGACTCTCACCCAATCCACTAACTGCAAAAACTTAACCCTTCGAGTCTCACCCAATCCACTAACTCAAAAACTTAACCCTTCGACTCTCTCACCCTATCCACTAACTGCAAAAACTTAACCCTTTGACGCCCTCACTCTATCCACTAACTGCAAAAACTTAACCCTTTGACTCTCACCCTATCCACCAACTGCAAAACTTTAACCCTTCGACTCTCTCACCTTATCCACCAACTGCAAAACTTTAACCCTTCGACTCTCTCACCCTATCCACCAACGGCAAAACTTTAATCTTTGACTCTCTCACCCTATCCACCAACTGCAAAAACTTAACCCTTCGACTCTCACCCTATCCACCAATTGCAAAAACTTAACCCTTCGACTCTCACCCTATCCACCAACTGCAAAAACTTAACCCTTCGACTCTCACCCTATCCACCAACTGCAAAAACTTAACCCTTCGACTCTCTCACCCTATCCACCAACTGGATAGGGTGAGAGAGTCGAAGGGTTAAAGTTTTTGGTTTGTTGGCATGGTTGATGATACAGGATGCTGGTGAACAGGGTACGGGAGTCAAAGAGTTAACGGGTTCCCGTCACAAACGGGTGACAAACCGTAACACGCGTACAGAAATAATGAGTGATCCCCACGGTGTGACGCGAGGTGTAATCCCGGCGGCATGAAGCAGAGTGGTACTTTGTGCACCGTACGCAATCAGCTGGCAGACACAAGAAGATCAGTCATAAGGAAGATTAGGAAAAGACAAGCAACATTTATAGGCCATTTTATGAGGAAGGGGGATTTGGAGCACCTGGCCACAACGGGAAAGCTGAAGGGAAAGAGAGCACCAAGTAGACCCAGGGAGAGAATGCTGGACGGACTTGCCGAGTGGCTGGGGATGAGGCGGGTGGGGGAGATGCTGGGGACAACGAGAGAGAGAGAGATGGTTGAAGTCCATGGTCGCCAACGCCATGCGGCAGGGCACCTGATGATGATGATGATGATGACACAATCAGCTACAGGGGCGGAGCTTAGCGCCTCGCGGTGCCTCCCGGTAAAACTAGGGAGTGCTCATTTCATGTTGGAAGTCTCGATCGAGTTTTTATTTTTATTTTTTAACTGTTACTTATTTTGGTCTGTTCTGGTGCGTTTACATCAATTTTGGTATTGAAAAAGGCGTGCCACTAATTTAGAAAATAATCACTAATCAATCTGACATCAGATTTGCGCTGTTAACCGTTTTGTTTCCCTTAGTGTGGATAGTGTCGATGCACAGACACACACACAAAGCGCTTGCCTGCAAACGCTCTCTCTCTTCTCTCTCTCTCTTCTCTTTCTCTCTCTCTCTCTCTGTTTTGCTCTCTCTCTTCCTCTGTCTTCTCTCTCTTTCTCTCTCTCTGTTTCTCCCTTTCTCCCTCTCTTTCTCTCTCTCTGTCTCTCTTTTTCTCTCTTTTCCCTCCTCTCTCCTCCTCTTTCTCTGTTTTCTCTTTCTCTCTTCTCTCTTTTTCTCTCTCTTTCTCTCTCTCTCTCTTTCTCTCCTTTCTCTTTCTCTCTCTTCTCTTTTCTCTCCCTTTCTCTCTCTCTCTCTCTTTCTCTTCTCTTTTCCTCTCTCTTCTCTCTCTCTCTCTCTTCTCTCCCTTTCTCTCTCTTTTCTCCTCTGTCTCTCTCTTTTCTCTCTCTCTTTTTCTTTCTCTAACTCTCTCCCCTCTCACTCTCTGTTTTCTCACTCTCTCTGTTTTCTCTCTCTCTCTCTCTTTCGTTTTGGTTTAGGAATTCTGACTTTTTTTAAAATTCTTCTTGTTTAATACCCAGCTGACTGTTCAGAGCCATGTCATGGCTTTAACCATTTCAAAACATACACAACACCTTGCTAAAAAAAAAAAAAAAAAAAAAAAAAAAAGAAAAAAAAAAAGAAAGAAAATGTGGAAGAGAAAATTAAGGACACGTAGCAATGCACTCGAGCACATAATCTAAGGATAAACCCCTGATGATGACAATTCCGCTCAACTTATCACCTAAGGGTGAACAAAAATCCTGATTACAAAGATGTAAACATAGCCAAGGACATATCGATGGGTTTAATCATCCAAATTGCTCCTGTAGACCTACGTCACCTGTCCCTAGAGCCAAACGTTCGGTCAATACATGTACCCACTTATCATTCCTAAGAGAAAGCACGTAAGGCTTTATGGAACACATACAGGTAAATGGACTACCAAGGCAGAAAATGATAGGTAGAAATGACAGAAAGCGAAGAAGCATGGCAGAAACAGAGAGAGTGATACAAAAGAAGAAATTTCTAGCACGAAATTTCCAAAAGGTGGGGATACTATTTATACTGAAAGAGCCCCAGGCATCCTCACGAGAGTAGTTTATGGAAAGCGGGTCACAAGTCCAATTATTCTCTCCTCTCTCCTTCTCTCTCTCACTCTGTCACTTTTGCTCTCTATCTCTCTCTCTCCCTCTGTTTCCCTCTCTCTCCCTCTGTTTCCTCTCTCTCCTCTGTCTCTTTGCTCTCTATCTCTCTCTCTCCTCTGTTTCCTCTCTCTCCCTCTGTCCCTCTCTTCCCTCTGTCTCTTTTGCTCCTATCTCTCTCTCTCCCTCTGTTCCTCTCTTCCCTCTGTCTGTTTTGCTCTCTATCTCTCTCTTTCACTTTCAGTCCATCTCTCTTTCTGCTTGCCTCTTCGTCTCTCACTCTCTCTCTCTCATTCATTCACACTCGCATGCACACACGAAGGCATACACACAGACAGACAGACAGACAGGCAGACAGACGGACAGACAGACAGACAGACAGATACACACAGACACACATGCGTTCACTCACACACAAACACACATAGACACAATACAAGACCGCGCATATACACAAGCTCATACATTCAAATCACACACGCACACACACCACGCACACACACACGCATTAACACACACTCACACACACACACATTCAAACACACACGTACACACACACACACACTCAAACACACACGCACACACACACACTCACTCACTCACACACACACACACACACAACACACATTCAAACACACACTCACACACACACACTCACACACACACACACACACACACACACACACACACACACACACACACACATTCAACACATACACACACATTCAAACACATACACACACACTCCCACACACACACACACCACACACACACACACACACACACACACACACACACACACACACACTCGTCGAAAAAATCAGGAGTATAAAATTTATTTAGAAGAGGATTTATCGCACTGGGATAATTCCGTATGCGCTCCACTCAAAGTTGCCAGCATTATGTTGCCCATGCCTTGACCCCTATCATTCACTAGCAAGTTTTT
>CM060312.1:95961182-95966182 GCA_030674185.1 Monoplex corrugatus | reverse complement strand
TTGTTAAACAAATATAGCCTACCGACTACAAACAAGAAAGAAAAATATTAATAAAACACAAAATTAAGTTAGTATTAGATCAGCAAATATTTGCATAAGCAGCTAAAGAAACAAGCAAGTAAATCATTTTGGTCAGTCACTTAACCCTTTGACTTCCACACCCTGTTCACTAGCATCCTACATTGTCAACCACGCTAGCAAAGCAAAAACTTAACCCTTTGATTCTCTCACCCAGTCCACCAGCTTCCTGCAGGAAGCTGGTGGACTGGGTGAGGGAATCAAAGGGTTAAGTTTTTGCTGTTGGTGGACAGGGTGCAGTAGTCAAAGGGTTAATAAACCAACAAACGAAGGAAAAAAACAATAGATAGACAAAAAACAAAACAAAACAAACAAAACAAAAACGATCAATGGAAGAAAACTGATCAAAACACGACCAGATCAAGCAATTAATCAACATGTTTATTGACAAACATATGAACAAGCACACGAATGAAAAGGAATAACAATATTTTTTTTTTATTGTAATCGTCGTATTCTGAACTCTATCAAGTCATGCAGGGGCTGCTAGCAGCTGTCTCAAGTCATGTAGGGGCTGCTTGTAGCTGTATCAAGTCATGTAGGGGCTGCTTGTAGCTGTATCAAGTCATGTAGGGGCTGCTTGTAGCTGTATCAAGTCATGTAGGGACTACTTGTAGCTGTCTCAAGTCATGTAGGGGCTGCTTGTAGCTGTATCAAGTCATGTAGGGACTGCTTGTAGCTGTATCAAGTCATGTAGGGACTGCTTGTAGCTGTATCAAGTCATGTAGGGGCTGCTTGTAGCTGTATCAAGTCATGTAGGGGCTGCTTGTAGCTGTATCAAGTCATGTAGGGACTACTTACAGCTGTCTCAAGTCATGTAGGGACTACTTGTAGCTGTATCAAGTCATGTAGGGACTGCTTGTAGCTGTCTGAAGTCATGTAGGGACTGCTTGTAGCTGTCTGAAGTCATGTAGGGACTGCTTGTAGCTGTATCAAGTCATGTAGGGGCTACTTGTAGCTGTATCAAGTCATTAGGGACTGCTTGTAGCTGTCTCAAGTCATGTAGGGGCTGCTTGTAGCTGTATCAAGTCATGTAGGGACTGCTTGTATGCTTACTGAAGTCATGTAGGGACTACTTGTAGCTGTCTCAAGTCATGTAGGGCTTGTGCTGTTCAAGTCATGTAGGGGCTACTTGTAGCTGTATCAAGTCATGTAGGGCTGCTTGTAGCTGTCTCAAGTCATGTAGGGGACTGCTTGTAGCTGTTCAAGTCATGTAGGGGCTGCTATGTAAGCTGTATTCAAGTCATGTAGGGCTGCTTGTAGCTGTATCAAGTCATGTAGGGCTCTTACAGCTGTCTCGAAGTCATGTAGGGGACTACTTGTAGCTGTATCAAGTCATGTAGGGGCTACTTGTAGCTGTATCAAGTCATGTAGGGACTGCTTGTAGCTGTTGAAGTCATGTAGGGACTGACTTGTAGCTGTATCAAGTCATGTAGGGGCTCTGTATGTAGCTGTATCAAGTCATGTTAGGGACTGCTTGTTAGCTGTCTCAAGTCATGTAGGGCTGCTTGTAGCTGTATCAAGTCATGTAGGGACTGCTTGTAGCTGTCTCAAGTCATGTAGGGATGCTTGTAGCTGTCTCAAGTCATGTAGGGACTGCTTGTAGCTGTCTCAAGTCATGTAGGGCTACTTGTAGCTGTCTCAAGTCATGTAGGGGCTGCTTGTAAGCTGTCTGAAGTCATGTAGGGACTGCTTGTAGCTGTCTGCAAGTCATGTAGGGACTGTTGTAGCTTGTACTCAAGTCATGTAGGGCTGTCTTGTAGCTGTCTCAAGTCATGTAGGGGCTGCTTGTAGCTGTTAAGTCATGTAGGGACTACTTGTAGCTGTATCAAGTCATGTAGGGGCTACTTTAGCTGTATCAAGTCATGTAGGGACTCTTAGCTGTATCAGTCATTGGCTCTGTACTGTACAGTCATGTAGGGACTACTTGTAGCTGTATCAAGTCATGATGGGGCTACTTTGTAGCTGTTCAAGTCATGTAGGGAGCTGCTTGTAGCTGTCTCAAGTCATGTAGGGGCTACTGTTAAGCTGTATCAAGTCATGTAGGGACTACTTGTAGCTGTCTCAAGTCATGTAGGGCTGCTTGTAGCTGTCTCAAGTCATGTAGGGACTCTTGTAGCTGTCTCAAGTCATGTAGGGGCTACTTTAGCTGTCTCAAGTCATGTAGGGCTCTATTGTATCGCATGTGGCTCGACATGTCTCATCGTAGGGGCTCTTGTAGCTGTCTCAAGTCATGTAGGGACTGCTTTAGCTGTCTCAAGTCATGTAGGGGGCTACTTGTAGCTGTATCAAGTCATGTAGGGGCTGCTTGTAGCTGTATCAAGTCATGTAGGGGACTCTTGTAGCTGTATCAAGTCATGTAGGGGCTACTTGTAGCTGTATCAAGTCATGTAGGGCTGCTTGTAGCTGTCAAGTCATGTAGGGCTGCTTGTAGCTGTATCAAGTCATGTAGGGCTACTTGTAGCTGTATCAAGTCATGTAGGGACTGCTTGTAGCTGTATCAAGTCATGTAGGGTGCTGTAGCTGTATCAAGTCATGTAGGGCTACCTGTAGCTGTATCAAGTCATGTAGGGACTACTGTAGCTGTTCAAGTCATGTAGGGGCTGACTTGTAGCTGTATCAAGTCATGTAGGGACTAACTGTAGCTGTACAAGTCATGTAGGGGCTACCTGTAGCTGTATCAAGTCATGTAGGGACTACTTTAACTGTATCAAGTCATGTAGGGACTGCTTG
Organism: Monoplex corrugatus; assembly: GCA_030674185.1. Lineage (NCBI taxonomy): Eukaryota > Metazoa > Mollusca > Gastropoda > Littorinimorpha > Ranellidae > Monoplex > Monoplex corrugatus. The sequence continues at coordinate 95,963,371 of CM060312.1, read as the reverse complement.
TAGCTGTATCAAGTCTGTAGGGGCTACTGTAGCTGTCTCAAGTCATGTAGGGACTACTGTAGCTGTCTCAAGTCATGTAGGGCTACTGTAGCTGTCTCAAGTCATGTAGGGGACTACTTGTAGCTGTTCAAGTCATGTAGGGGCTCTGTAGCTGTCTCAAGTCATGTAGGGGACTACCTGTAGCTGTCTCAAGTCATGTAGGGACTCCTGTAGCTGTATCAAGTCATGTAGGGGCTACTTGTAGCTGTTCAAGTCATGTAGGGGCTACTTGTAGCTGTATCAAGTCATGTAGGGCTGCTTGTAGCTGTATCAAGTCATGTAGGGGCTACTGTAGCTGTCTCAAGTCATGTAGGGGCTACTGTAGCTGTATCAAGTCATGTAGGGACTACCTTTTAGCTGTATCAAGTCATGTAGGGGCTACTTGTAGCTGTATCAAGTCATGTAGGGACATCCTTGTAGCTGTCTCAAGTCATGTAGGGGCTACTTACAGCTGTTCAAGTCATGTAGGGGTTCTGTAGCTGTATCAAGTCATGTAGGGACTACTGTAGCTGTATCAGTCATGTAGGGCTACTGTAGCTGTATCAAGTCATGTAGGGACTCTGTAGCTGTATCAAGTCATGTAGGGACTACTTGTAGCTGTTCAAGTCATGTAGGGGTCTATGTAGCTGTATCAAGTCATGTAGGGTACTTGTAGCTGTATCAAGTCATGTAGGGACTAGCTGTAGCTGTCTCAAGTCATGTAGGGCTACTTACATGTCTGTCTCAAGTCATGTAGGGGCTTTTGTAGCTGTCTCAAGTCATGTAGGGGACTACTTACAGCTGTCTCAAGTCATGTAGGGGCTGCTTGTAGCTGTACTCAAGTCATGTAGGGGCTGTTGTAGCTGTATCAAGTCATGTAGGGCTACTTACAGCTGTCTCAAGTCATGTAGGGGCTGCTTACAGCTGTTCAAGTCATGTAGGGGCTACTTGTAGCTGTTCAAGTCATGTAGGGGCTACTTGTAGCTGTATCAAGTCATGCAGGGGCTACTTACAGCTGTCTCAAGTCATGTAGGGGCTGCTTGTAGCTGTATCAAGTCATGTAGGGACTACTTGTAGCTGTATCAAATCATGTAGGGGCTACCTGTAGCTGTCTCAAGTCATGTAGGGGCTACCTGTAGCTGTCTCAAGTCATGTAGGGGCTACCTGTAGCTGTCTCAAGTCATGTAGGGGCTACCTGTAGCTGTCTCAAGTCATGTAGGGACTACTTACAGCTGTCTCAAGTCATGTAGGGGCTACCTGTAGCTGTCTCAAGTCATGTAGGGGCTACCTGTAGCTGTCTCAAGTCATGTAGGGGCTACTTACAGCTGTCTCAAGTCATGTAGGGGCTACCTGTAGCTGTCTCAAGTCATGTAGGGGCTACTTACAGCTGTATCAAATCATGTAGGGGCTACTTACAGCTGTCTCAAGTCATGTAGGGGCTACTTACAGCTGTATCAAGGACGACCATATCTGTGCAAGTTGGAGGAGGGGGGAGGAGAGGGGGTGACGGGGTGTTACACGACTGAAAAGAAAAGTAGGTAAAATATTGTGTATCATCAGGAACAGAGTTCTTGAGTGTTAGATAGAACCGATTTTGTTCTGACTTTGCGTGTTGACTGTCCACGCCTCACAACCGTACAGCAGTATCAGTTCTATATAACACTCAAGAACTCTCTTCCTGATGTTAATTGATGGGCATTTGTTGGTAAGAATGCTTTCCATCTTCTTGAACGCTGTTTTGGCTTGGCCGATTCTGCTGGCTATTTGTGATGTGCATCTGCCGTCTGGTGAGATGACCGTTCCCAGACATTTAAACTTATCAACCTGTCTCAAAGTTATGCCATTTGCTATTGTTTTGTATCAGGGAATTTCTTGTTTTTTACTGATTACCATGACTTCGGTCTTCTTGCTATTTAGCTCCAGCCCTATAATTTTGCTTTTTATTTCTATTTCTATTCGAGTTGAATGAGGATTCATTTTTCTGCTTTGTTGATTATACCAAGGCTTTCGATCGGGTAAGACACGAAAAATTGATCAACCAACTAGAAATACTCAATATTGATAGAAAAGATCTAAGAATAATCAGAAATACATATTGGCAACAAGTAGCAGCAATGACAATAGAAAACGATATAAGCTTTTTCCAAAATATCAAAAGAGGGGTCAGGCAG
>CM060312.1:95953682-95956182 GCA_030674185.1 Monoplex corrugatus | reverse complement strand
ATATATATGAAGTAAATACAAAATTAATTAAAGGTCTGAATCACAACACAACTAACTATCCTGTATAAACTCGTCTCACATGACAGAACACACACACATCCTCCAGTCAACGCCCAAATGCTCAGCTGTCTACCAACTAGTTGAAGACAATATTTTCTTAAACACAGGTAAGTAAGTAATTAAGTAAGTAAGTAGGTAAGTAAATGAGTAAGTAAGTGAGTGAGTAAGTAAATAAGTAAGTAAGTGAGTGAGTAAGTAAATAAGTAAGTAAGTAAATGAGTAAGGAAGTACTCCAAATAACAAACGTGAACGTTATATTCTGTCAAATGCCCCCAATACATTCATAATTCCGCGGCCCGTCTTGCCTTTCGTAAAAAGAGGTGTGATAATATCATTCACATGCCTCACTTTCTCCACTGGTTGCCTGTTTCTCAAAGAATATCACACAAAATCCATACTGTTACGCCACAAATGTATAAATGGTACTGCGCCTGTTTATCTCTGACACCACTTCAGAATGTACACCTCTACCAGACCTCTCCGTTCTGCATTCTGTTCATATTGCTTATGATACTATTTGTTCACAAAGTCCTGGATACAGATGTTTGACATTCAGTCACTGAACCAGAAGACAAGAAAACCAATATAAGCGCGTATCCAACAAAACAAAACAAAACAAGCGCAAATTTTCGGCCAACTAGCCTTTGTCAAGCGCGAACGCACGGTCACAAACAGATCACAGACACCAAACAATGGATAATAAAAACGGGACTAAAAACTTCCCTGCCGCCTCGTCCAGTGGGTAAGAAATGGACGAGGCGGCAGGGAAGTTTTTATCCATTGTTTGGTGTCTGTGATCTGTTTGTGACCGTGCGTTCGCGCTTGACAAAGGCTAGTTGGCCGAAAATTTGCGCTTGTTTTGTTTTGTTTCGTTGGATACGCGCTTATATTGGTTTTCTTGTTCTTCTGGTTCCTGTTTGCTTGGGCGCGGGCAGTCACACTTGTTTTGGATTCAGTCTCTGCTCATTTTCTGTCTGGTCTGTGTAACTGGAACGATCTTCACGACCTGTCTTTTCGTTAGTCAAATATTCTGTCTTCCTTCAAGCCATAAGTTGGAGACAGACTGTTTTGTCCAGCAGTGATTTCCCCTCCTGTCCTCCCTCTCCCGATATGTGTGTGTTGTTTCCTTATAATAATAATAATAATTACAATATTTATATAGCGCAAAATCTTGATAGAAATCAAATCTAAGCGCTGAACATACACATACGCACGCGCACACACACACGCACACACACACTCACACATGGCTATAAATGGGGAGAAAGAATAAAAGCAATGGAAAATTATAGAGAGCATATTATATACAATTATATATTACAATGTGATTCCACTCCGAGTGGAGACAGGCTACAGAGGGGGATGAGTGAGGTCAGGATTTCATGCAGAGGAGAAAAGGTGAGTTTTGAGAGCGGACTTGAAGGAGACAAAAGTAGGTTGCTGACGGACTGAGAGAGGAAGTTTGTTCCAGGAGAGCGGACCAGAAACAGAGAAGGCTCGTGGACCATAGGTATTGAGCTTAGTGCGTGGAAAGCGAAAAGTCAGAGGATCGGAGGCAGAGCGGAGGGTACGTGAGGGCACATAGATCTCAAGTAGGCTTGACAGGTAATCGGGGGCTGCGTTATTGAGGCTTTTGTAGCACATGGTGTCTAGTTTGTACTGTATGCGCTTTGATACAGGGAGCCAGTGAAGTTGTGCCAGGAGAGGAGAAATATGGTCAGATTTTTTCTTTTTGAGTACAAGGCGTGCAGCATTGTTTTGAATGCGCTGTAGGATGTGGATGGTGGAGGATCTGGAGGCAGGAAGACCAGACAGGAGTGAATTGCAATAGTCAATGCGAGACATTATGAAGGAGAGAACGAGTTTTGCAGTTGTTTCAACGGAGAGATACTTCCTGATCAGGTTTATACGATGGAGGTGATAGTAGCAAGATCTGGCAGTTTGAGAAACAAAGTTGCTCGTGGAGAAGGTTCATAAGTTTAAATACCTGGGAACGATCATTTCACCAGAGGTTAGATGCACATCAGAAATAGCCAGCAGAATCGGCCAAGCCAAAACAATCATTCTTACCAACAAATGCCTATCAATTAACATCAGGAAGAGAGTTCTTGAATGTTATATAGAACCAATACTGTTGTATGGTTGCGAGGCGTGGACAGTCAACAAGCAAAGCCAGAACAAGATTGAGGCAGCCGAGATGTGGTTTCTAAGAAGAATGTTGAGAGTTCCATGGACAGCAAAAAAACAAACGAGACAGTCTTGATGGAGGCAGACACAAGTAGATCATTCATAAGGAAGATTAGGAAAAGACAGGCAACATTTATAGGTCATTTTATGCGAAAAGGGGAATTGGAACACCTGGTCACAACGGGAAAGCTGGAGGGAAAGAGAGCACCGGGTAGATCCAGGGAGAAGATACTAGATGGACTTGCAGAGTGGC
>CM060312.1:95941182-95946182 GCA_030674185.1 Monoplex corrugatus | reverse complement strand
AAAACTGGATAAAACTTTCCATGAGAAAGATACTGATGTAAACTTCATGAAACAGAAGCAATCCAAGTAAATTGTTACAAATACGTATTGTAGAGCTGCACACAATACTGGGAAATATTGTCATCTTTAAAAAAATGGGATTAGGAAATAATGTTAGTGTGGCGTCTGTTGCATGTGAACACATCATGGGATAGAGTGGAAGATGCAGTGAAGTCAAAATACATCATATGTGCAATTGTCAGATATACTGAGAATGTGATATCGTTTTGTTTTAATGAAAACATGGACATAAAAACACTCACTGTGCCCGTCCACCTTACCTCCGTGAAGACTCATTGCAGAGCTGCGCTAAAGCAGTGTTCACAAAATTTCTCCAGCCCTGTCGGCTGTGTGCCGAAGCCTAGGTCTCTGTATATTGTAAAAGAAGTATTAAGGGATGGAAATGGGGGGGGGGGGGGGGGGATAGCAGAGGGGGAAAAAGATGGATTGACAACATTGTGGATGGACAGAGAGAACATTCATTTAAAGACATGTTAACTACAACATGATTAATCAAACCACAACATACGTCAAACACTACCTGTACTGTTGTTTCACATGATCACATTCGTCACCCATTCTATTGCAACTACACAAGCATGCACTTTACCTACAGATATCAAAGCGAGCATGCATGCGTGCACGACACATAAATGCACACATACACGCACACACGCACCACACACACACACACACACACACACACACATACATACATACACACACACACACACATCCTCTTTTATTTTATTTTATTTTATTTATTTTATTTTTTTTCGTCTATTACTCATAGTGAAAAGACATTAAATCAAAGAACGAACACACACACACACACACACACACACACACACACCACACACACACACACACACACACACACACACACACACACACACACACACACACACAACACACACACTGCATCAACAACACCACCAGCGAACTGTCCATATCCTACACTTAAACTTGCAACGGAAAGAGGTAAGAGCACAATGTTTATCAAACAAACAACAACACGAGCATTCAACTGGTGTCACATGTTAAACCACTATCACTTTGTTGATGTCTTATCTTACATCCAAAAGCTAGCGATCGATCACATGAACAGTGCTGAATCATGTGTAATTCAGATGATTCACCCTTTGACTCCCGCACCCTGTCTCCCAACTCCTAAAACGAAACCCCTTGACCCCCTTACCCTATTTACCAGCTTCCTGTGAGAAGCTGGTGGATAGGGTAAAGGAGTTAAAGGGTTAAGCTTTTGCTTTGCTAGCATGGTTGACGATGCAGGATGCTGGTGGACGTGGTGCAGGAGTTGAAGGGTTAAAGTGCGTGTGGCCACACTTAAGTGAAATGATCGTCTGTTCGAACGCATTCTGCCTGAGCTGGTGCGCGTGTCAGCTGCTGGGTCTGCGCGCTGTCGTCTGCTTGGAGTTTGTGTTAAGTCAGGTTTGTTGCAATTTTTTTTTTTTTTTTAGTGTTTTTTGATGTTGTTGTTGGGGTGAGAGGGGAGATTTGGTGTGGGTGGGTTGGTGTTTGCTTGTAGGGAGCTGCATTTGTATATGATATGTTGGTATGTTGAGTTGCTTGTTTAATTAAATATGTGACTTCAAATATCTCGATAATAAATAATTCGTTTATTTTTCCTTTGTTCGAGGTTTTCTTCTCGGATATTTTTGTCTGCGTTTTGTTTTGCTTTTTCTTCTTCTTCTTCCTCTCTTTTTCATGTTTATTTTATTATTTTTTTTCTTACTTTTTCACATTTTTGTAGCTTATAGGTTTTTGTTTCTTTTTCTGTCTTTCGTATTTACATTTTCATGTTTGTGTGAAATGTTTATGTTATTATGAGTGGGGGGGGGGGGGGTTGTTTTGTTTCATCTATCGGTCATTCTCTGTTCCTTCGTTTTGTTTGATTTTTGTGTGTGTTCGTTTTTAGGTCCCTTGATACGGCGTTAATTCAACATATAGACATACCATGCCTGAAATATTTCTTTACTTTTTTTTTTTCTTTTTTTTTCTTTCTTTTTTCTTTGTTTCTTTCTTTCTGTTTGTTTATTTTTTGATTATTTTTTTTTTTGAATGAACATTCTCAATATTTTGAAATAATCTTAATTGCGTATTGACGTTTATGTCTCTCCCCCTCACCCCCCCCCCCCCTCTTTTTGTCCACTCCATGTGTATTTGTTGTTGTGTTTTTCCTCTTTTTTTTTTATCGCCATCCTAAGCTGGGGATTGCGAGTTCGTATCCCATCGGAGATGCCAATCATTAAGAAAATATTGTGTTCACCTAGATGATGGACAGCTGATGTTTTGTGCACGGACTGGGTGGGAGAGGTGTCTTTCGCTCATGTGAGACGACTTTATACAGAATAGCTAGTTGTGCTGTGATACAGACCTTTAAGTATTTATTCATTATCTCTTTCTATATATGTTCCTTTTTTTTTCGAAGATAAAATATACAGATATACATATCATTTACATGTAACCAAGATTATTCCAGTGATGGGATGATACAATGATACAATACCAGTACAACATAATTATTAGTCTAGCTGAAACATAGTCTAGATGGGGCCTCAGGACCTGGCCAGCTCATGGGTTTATGTGCAGGCTTAAGGCTTAAGGCTTGAGCCATGATCACCATACACGTGGCACCTGTGACGTTAGTGCATATGGAATTTGTTTCGAGCGCAGAGACGTCGTCGTCTTGAGAAACTGAAACTGAAACTCCTCTTTTTCTAGCGAACTTTTATATCAAAGTATGACAATGTAATGATCGTTTCATTTCTTCACTGTCTCACTGGAAAGAAAATTCAAGGCTATCTGAAGGGTAAGAGTTATGTTTTGTACAGGGGGGTGCAAAAGTAGGTATACAGTAAGTATCACATCATTATTATAATGCTTGATTCCGCTCTCGATTAGAGGAGTGTGTGAATACCGACGGCAAGCAGTTTGAGTATCTGAGGGATTAAGGCTGTGTTTGTTATTACATGTATATGCAATATTCATTTGTTTGTATAATAAATGCAATGAGTATTGTAAAGTTTTCTTTTTACATAACTGTATACCTACTTTTGCACCCCCCTGTATTTATCACTGAATTACTAATTTTCTTTCCTTTCAAGGGGAAAATCTTATGATCATGTTGTTTTTTCTTTATTTTTGTTTCAGGGGAGAAATTCTTATAATCACATTCATCAGAAAGAGAAGCAACATTATCTTCCTGACAAAACCGAGCGACTGAGACTGTTTTGTATTTTCCATTGAGTTTACGCGTATTCAAGAACGTAATAAACATAACATCTTCCGATCCATATCACAACCTCGAAAAGAAGGAAATAATCAGTGAATGGTCTAAGTATTATTAACAAGAACACAGAACGACTATAATAACAGAAGCAGTGACAGCAGCAGTAACAGCAGCAGTAACAGCAGCAGTAACAGCAGCAGCAGCGTCACCACCAACAATAATGGCAGCAGACAAAACCTTCACGGAGCTAACAGATTACGTCCACCCAGCTCTCACCAACCTCCGCTACACCGACCCTGTGGTCAAACTGGCCGCCATCACTGTCACCGCGCTGACGTCAGTCTGCATCTTCCTCAGCACGCACGTGTTCTTCAGCCTGACGTCACGCCTGTATCGAAGCCTACAGCTGAAGGAGAAGGCCTTTTGGAACTTGGCCGTGGTCAGGTCGTGGTTCGGCTTCTTTTGCGTCATTGTGGCTACCTGGGCCATTTTTGCCGACACGGTGCTGAACGAGGACGTCATTTATTCCACGTGTCCTACCAGTCACCTGGCCATGGTCATTACCGTCGGCTTCTTCCTGTTCGAGTGTACGGCACTGACTGTGTCTGATGTCTACTTCAAGACACTGAGCACCATGCTGCAGATCCATCACTGGATGTCCCTGGCTGGTTACGTTATTGGTGAGTCTTTGTTAGTTGGTTATTGGTTACGTTATGGGTGAGTCTGTGTTAGTTGGTTATTGGCTACGTTATGGGTGGTGAATCTTTGTGAGCTGGTTATTGGTTATGTTATTGGTGAGTCTTTGTTAGTTGGTTATTGGTTACGTTATTGGTGAGTCTTTGTTAGTTGGTTATTGGCTACGTTATTGGTGAGTCTGTGTTAGTTGGTTATTGGCTACGTTATGGGTGAGTCTTTGTTAGTTGGTTATTGGCTATGTTATTGGTGAGTGTTAGTTGGTTATTGGCTATGTTATGGGTGAGATAAATTTCAATCCAAGAGAAGAATCAAAATTCACTAAAATGAAATCTGAAATGAAACATGCGACGGGGCAAAACATAGAGCAAGCGATCAGCTGCAGCATTTCCATGTCAAGGACATGATAGAGCCAAGCTGTCAGCATTTCCATGTCAAGGACATGATAGAGCCAAGCTGTCAGCATTTCCATGTCAAGGACATGATAGAGCCAAGCTGTCAGCATTTCCATGTCAAGGACATGATAGAGCCAAGCTGTCTGCATCTTGTAGAGTTTTTTGGGTGCCAAGATTGTCTGGAATGATATGATGTGTTGTCTGTCATCTCTGTGTTACATTTTCTGTACATAGTTTTTAATAGACCATACACATCCCTCAAAGGTAATAAAGTCTACATTGAAGCCATATTTCGCGTTAAATTCTGTCGTTGAAAGAACTGTCTATCGTGTTTCATGAAGTGTGCAATACAATAAAATCCATGTCTAATCCGGTTTGCATATGTTATAATTTTGTCACCAACTAAAACATTCTCATTGAATAGCACTAGTTCAGCAATTTCAGGTGGTTTTTGGTTCTACTTAATGGCAAAGCTGTTTATATACTTTAAAACGTGTGTGTCCAAAATTGATCTTTCCTTGTATTCATATTCATGAAACTTGAACCACAACGTTCTACATACTTATATAATTTTTATTAAGCCCAGCCGACTGCGTAGAGCCATATCAGGGAGGGCTAAAGCC
>CM060312.1:95876182-95936182 GCA_030674185.1 Monoplex corrugatus | reverse complement strand
TCTGGACGCTGAAGAAGACTCGTCAGATGATCTGTCCCGTCGACTGGAACTTTGAGAGAGCAGAGGTGAAGGTTGATGGTGACGTGAAGGTGAACGGTGTGAAGATGGCGGGTCATGGCAGGCAGGCTACCAGGGTGTATCAGAATGGTGCTGGTTACACACGTCTGGCAAATGGATCTGGTCTACATGGTGTTAAGGAAGAATGATGTATTGTCCAAGTTTATAGACGGGTTCAGGTTCGACAATACTTACTTGTCTTTTTTTTTTTTTTTTTTGGGTGGGAGGGTCTTTTATTTCTTGTATTTATTCTACTGAGATGAAGGGGATTTAAACTCATGCACTGTCTTTTAAATCAACAGACAACACAACAATGTATTATCTGGACAAGCTGATTACTTTTTCTTTTGTTGAGAATTGATTGATTTATTCTATGTATTTATTTACGTATTCATTTATTTATCTATGTATTTTTCTATTTATTCATTCATTCATTATCTATGTATTTATTCATTTATTTGGGAGAGTGGTGATTGCCAAGCGGTCTTATAAGACGGAAAAGTATGAGTACGGAGACATAGATTGTAAGCTTAGTTCACGTGAGCAGAAACTACCTTAACCTGCATTGACCATTTCCCTGTAAATATTAGGTGACAAGGGGAAATATTTGGGGTATATTGATGTAGGCCTACACTGTGTTAGAATTCAATAATGATAATGTGTGTGTGTGTGTGCTAATGATCATGTGTGTGTGTGTGTGTGCTAATGATCATGTGTGTGTGTGTGTGTGTGTGTGTGTGCTAATGATCATGTGTGTGTGTGTGTGTGTGTGTGTGCTAATGATCATGTGTGTGTGTGTGTGTGTGTGTGTGTGCTAATGATCATGTGTGTGTGTGTGTGTGTGCTAATGATCATGTGTGTGTGTGTGTGCATACGTGTGTGTGTGTGTGTGTTGTATGCATGTATGTACGTATGTATGTGTATATGTATGTATGTACATGTATGTATGTACATGTATGTATGTATGTATGATTCAGCTAAAAACCTTGGTGTCTGCATTGACTCTACCCTCTCCATGAACAACTTTGTTTCTCAAACTGCCAGATCTTGCTACTATCATCTCCATCGTATAAGGCTGATCAGGAAGTATCTCTCTGTCGAAACAACTGCAAAACTCGTTCTCTCCTTCATAATGTCTCGCATTGACTATTGCAATTCACTCCTGTCTGGTCTTCCTGCCTCCACCATTCACATCCTACAGCGCATTCAAAACAATGCTGTACGCCTTGTATTCAAAAAGAAAAAAGCTGACCACATATCTCCTCTCCTGGCACAACTTCACTGGCTCCCTGTATCAAAGCGCATACAATACAAACTAGACACCATGTGCTACAAAAGCCTCAATAACGCAGCCCCGATTACCTGTCAAGCCTACTTGAGATCTATGTTCCCTCACGTACCCTCCGCTCTGCCTCCGATCCTCTGACTTTTCGCTTTCCACGCACTAAGCTCAATACCTATGGTCCACGAGCCTTCTCTGTTTCTGGTCCACTCTCCTGGAACAAACTTCCTCTCTCAGTCCGTCAGCAACCTACTTTTGTCTCCTTCAAGTCCGCTCTCAAAACCCATCTTTTCTCCTCTGCATAAAATCCTAACCTCACTCAACCCCCCCTCCCCCTCTGCAGCCTGTCTCCGCTTGGAGGGGAATCACATGGTTATAATATATAATTGTATATGCTATGCTCTCTATAATTTTCCATTGCTTTTATTCTTGCTTTTATTCTTTCTCCCCATTTATAGCCATGCGTGTGTGTGTGTGTGTGTGTGTGTGTGTGTGTGCGTGCGTGCTGCGTGCGTGCGTGCGTGCGTGTCTGCTTCAGCGCTTAGATTTGATTTTGTCAAGATTTTGCGCTATATAAATATTGTAATTATTATTATTATTATGTATGTATGTAAGGCAATAAAAGACTTGTCCCTGGCAAAAAAAAGAACTTTAATACGTAAATAGAAATACTATCTATCTATCTTTCAGTCATCGAAAGTCCGTTGTTGGACGTAGGCCTTCCCCAGCTGCTTCCATTCACTTCCTTCCAGACTTTTCCTCTCCAGTTCTTGTCACATCCATCTAGGTCGTCTCTCCATATAGTTTTCTGTCTTCCTCTATCGCGAGTGCTGTCTCTTGGTATCCAGAACGTGGTTTTTGTTTCCAACGACTGTCCAATCTCCGGGTGAGATGTCCTGCTCAGTTCCACTTCAATTTCTTGATGGTTTCCAGGATGTCTCGCATTCTCCATCTTTCTCTGATCCAATGAACCGTTATGCGATCTTACCAGGTGATACCAAGCATGATTCTTTTCACGTGCTTGATGCATGGTTCTTAGTTTCAGAGGGAGGGTTTTTTTCCCCCCCGTTACATTCCATGTTTCTGCACTATAGGTGATTATGGGCAGAATGTATTGGTCGTAGACTTTTCGTGCCAGGACAGTTGGAATTTTGTCATTCTTGAAAACCGAACTTGTTCTTCCAAACGCTTACCAGCCAAGGGTTATCCTGCGTTTGATTTCTTCCTCTTTGGAGGATTCTGCGGAGATGCGTTGGCCTGAGTAGATGTAGTGGTCGACCATTTCTAGCTCTTCATTTTCCATCCTTAATTCTCCGTCTAGGTCTTTGATGTAGCTGTTGACCATAATTTTAAAGCTAGTGGCACTGTACCGCGGCGATCCGCTCTCCCAAATGAGAGTAGCTTGAATTTCACATTGTAAATCTACTGCGATAAAAAGAAAACAAAATATATATACTAGATACAAAAAAAAAAAAAAAAAAAAATTAAAGAAACAAGTAAATAAATCAATAAACAAATACTGATGTAAGCGAGCAAGCGTGATCCATTCTTACCATCAGCCATAAGTCACATTTTGAACATTTTCATTTATATGTAGGCCCTACCAGAAAGATACAGACACTACAATTTATATTGATATTAAAGTTTACTTCTCTACTGTGACAACTGATGGAGATGTGTGGAGTTTAACAAGCCTGTAAATGCAGGATTGGCCATTTTCAGAAAACACGTTTTAACGATGTTGACCACACAGCTGATTGAACTCCTGAGCAAAAGGTCTACATTTCAACGAAACGTTCAATAAATAATATAATATAATAAATAAATAAATAATAAAATAAATAAATATTGAACTCCTGAGCAAAAGGTCTACATTTCAACGAAACGTTCAATAAATAATATAATATAATAAATAATAAAATAAATAAATATTGAACTCCTGAGCAAAAGGTCTACATTTCAACGAAACGTTCAATAAATAATATAATATAATAAATAAATAAATAAAATGAATAAACATTGAACTCCTGAGCAAAAGGTCTACATTTCAACGAAACGTTCAATAAATAATATAATATAATATAATAAATAAATAAAATGAATAAATATTGAACTCCTGAGCAAAAGGTCTACATTTCAACGAAACGTTCAATAAATAATATAATATAATATAATAAATAAATAAAATGAATAAATATTGAACTCCTGAGCAAAAGGTCTACATTTCAACGAAACGTTCAATAAATAATATAATATAATATAATAAATAAATAAAATGAATAAATATTGAACTCCTGAGCAAAAGGTCTACATTTCAACGAAACGTTCAATAAATAAATAAATGAATAAACAAACAAAAATTCTGTGCTAGAAATTTCCTCTTTTCTGTCATTCTCTTTGTTTCTGCCTTGCTATCCTTTCTTCCTATCATTCTCTAACTTGCTGGCCCATTTACCTGTATGTGTTCAATATAGTGCTACATAATCTCTCTTAGGATTTAGAATTGGGTACATTTATTAAGTGTAATTTTGGCTCTAGGGAAATGAGATATGCCGAAACAAATTTAGGTAATTTAGGTCCGTTTTTATATATGTTCTAGTGTCCTTACTTATGTTTAAATTTGTGTTCACGTATGTTTTTTGAATCCCCTGTGTGATAAATTGGACAGAGTGGTCAGCGCAAGGGGCATTTCTTGAGATTATGTGCACGAATGCAGTGATGTGTGTACTTAATTTTCTGTTCCTGTTTTTCTTCCTGCCGAAGTACTGTGTGCCAGTACTGAAACAGTCATAGCCCTGATATGACTCTACTCAGTCGGCTGGGCTTTGCGCAACAATAAGAACAAGAATAAGAATAAATGATGCATATATGTGCCTCCCACCACGAAATCAGTCTAACTAGCATTTTGGGCATTTTGAGATATACATATCACTGGAAAGTGTACATTCTGCTGATTATTTTAGTACTTGAATAAAGCTTGTACTAAAAAAAAATCTAGAAGTTATGTATGTTTAAAGTCATTAAGTTGTATAACGGCCATTTTGAGAAAACGGCCTCTAAAGTTTTTGTGTGCTCTCCTACACATTTTCCTTAAATTTTTTTTATTTGGTGGCTTTGACCCAGTTTGTTTCTAATTTTTGCTGTCATTATCTGAAAGGTGCACCAACGAGCTTTCCATCAGTATATTACATGTGCGGGTACTGTACAGGTTACGGTTCATAATAAGAGACAAAAATAGGTAGACCTACTTTTGGTAGGAAACTGCGTTCTTTCTGCTGCGATCAGTGCATTAAAATACCAGTTTTAATTGATAAATAACCTTTTTTCAAGAAAAACATTTCTGTGGGGGATTGATTATAGTCTACAGAAATGAATTTTGAGAAAAAGTCAAAACACCCCAGACAGACCCTGTCAGCTTTTCAGCTCCTAGTAATGTTCGACTGACTGTGAGTTAAGACTGATTTCGTGGCGGGAGCTCACATATATGCAGTGTACATACCGTGATCTCTTGCGACGTGATTAAATCTACATTGATTGTATTTTACTGTTTCTCCACTTCAGTCCCAACTCGCAACATAAATAGGCCAGTTCCCTCCCCATCGGAAATCCCCGATTTTATTGTGCTGGTGTCAGCTTCATTTCACTTTTTGACTCCCGCATTCTACCCATCAATTGTAAATTCAAAACTTAACCCTGTGACCCCCTCATCCTATCCAGAGAGAGAAAGAGAAGAGAGAGAGAGAGGAGAGAGAGGAGAGAGAGAGAGAGAGAGAGAGAGAGAGAAGAGAGAGAGAGAGAGAGAGAGAGAGACAGAGACAGAGAGAGAGAGAGAGAGAGAGAGAGAGGAAAGAGAGAGAGATGTACACATCAATTATGTAACTACTCACTATCATCACCATTTACCTTCTTATCCTCTTCAAATATTTCTTTTATGCTATTACATATATATTACAATGTGTACAAAACAAAAACAAGAGAGAGAGAGAGAGAGAGAGGACGAGAGAGAGAGAGAGACAGAGAGAGACAGAGAGAGAGGGGACAGAGAGAGAGAGAGACAGAGAGAGAGACAGAGAAAGACACACAGAGAGAGGGGGGGGGGAGAGACAGAGAGAGATGTACACATCAATTATGTAACTACTATCATAACCATTTACCTTCTTATCCTCTTCAAATATTTCTTTTATGCTATTACATATATATTACAATGTGTACAAACAAAAACAAGAGGGGAGAGAGAGAGAGAGAGAGAGAGAGAGAGAGAGAGAGAGAGAAAGAGAGAGAAAGAGAGAGTGAGAGAGACCGAGAGAGAGAGAAAGAAAGAGACAGAGAGAGAAAGAAAGAGACAGAGAGAGAAAGAGAGAAACAGAGAGAGAGAGAGAGGAAGAGAGAGAGAGAAAGGAGAGAGAGAGAAAGAGAGAGAGAGAGAGAAGAGAGAGAGAGAGAGAGAGATAAATACTCATTATCGTCACCATTTTCCTTCTTCTTTTTCAAATATTTCTTTTATGCTATTACATATATATTAGGCCTACAATGTAGGCTTTACAAACATAAAATAAACAAACAAAAAAGTCAGATACACTTTGTACGAATGCATGCTCTTTTTTCAATACATTGCCGCTTTTAACCCTATGACTCCCGCACCTTGTCCACCGACATCCTGCATTGTCAATCATGATAGCGAAAACAAAAACTTAATCCTTTGATTCCATCACCCTCTGCAGGAAGCTGGTGGATAGGGTGAGGGAATCAAAGGGTTAATTTTTTTCAGTTGGTGGTTAGGGTGCGGGAGTCAAAGGGTTAAAAGCCTAAATGTCTTAATCTTGTATACGTTTATGTATATAATACATCATTTACTTTGGGGGTCTGTCTACAGACATTTGCATTATGTAAGACTGTTTGTTGACAACAATAAATTTCAAAGACCTCTGTGAGCTTGTGTGTGCGAGTTTGAGAGTTTTGTGAGCGTGTATGAGCGTGTTCGTTCGTTGCTTGATTTAACGTCTTTTCACTATAAGTGATATTAGAGTATGAGCGTGTGCATGCTTGTGTGTGTGCACATGCCTGTGTGCTCAGCTGTGTAAGTGTGTGTGTGTGTGAGTGTGTGTGTGAGTGTGTGCATGTATGTGTGCGAGTGTGTGTGTGTGTGTGCCCATGTATGTGTGTATGTTTGTGTGTGTGTGTGTGCATGTATGTGTGTGTGTGTGTGTGTGTGGTGCGCGAGATCTCTCATTGTGTGTAAAAACAGGAAGGCTGAAGACGGTGACACAGACTGATGCACACAGGACATTTCTCTGAAAACAACATGTTGTTTAACCCTTTGACTCCCACACCCAGTCCACCAGCATCCCGCATTGTTAACCATGCTAACAAAGCAAAAACTTAACCTTGACTCCAACCCTGTCACACATCCATTGTTACCATGCTAACAAAGCAAAACTACACCCTGTCCACCAGCATCCCGCATTGTTAACCATGCTAACAAAGCAAAAACTTAACCCTTTGACTCCCACACCCTGTCCACCAGCATCCCGCATTGTTAACCATGCTAACAAAGCAAAAATTAACCCTTTGACTCCCACACCCTGTCCACCAGCATCCCGCATTGTTAACCATGCATAACAAGCAAAAAACCTTAACCCTTTGACTCCCACACCCTATCCACCAGCATCCCGCATTGTTAACCATGCTAGCAAAGCAAAAACTTAACCCTTTGATTACTTCACCCTATACACCAGCTTCCTGAAAGCTGATGGACAGGACGAGGAAATCGAAGGGTTAAGTTTTTGCAGTTGGTGGATAGGATGCGGGAGTTGAAGGGTTAATAAACAACCAACAACGCACGTACTGGACCTGCACCATGTCACTCAGTTTATTCACATGACAATATTCATTGTTGACATCATGTCACCTTGTCACCAGTTTATTCACACGACAATATTCACCATTTATATCACACCACAGTCCTAGACAGCTGTCAAGGAAATAAGACAACAGACGAGACAAACTACAGGAAGGACATTAAATGGTACAAACAATGTGTCCTGTCGCCCAAAACTGGTGACCGAGGAAGAAAAGTAGTATTCATTGTGTGAAATTGTCATCCTTGTAGTTCATCAGAGTTATAAGTTTTCACTGTATCACAACAAATACACTTTTTAATACCAAGATTTGGTAAAGGATTCTGTAAATGTCAGTATTTACAAATATGTGCATTGTCAAACTACTCTGTACTGACACTGTTCCATAATTGTTATTGCCTTCATGTCCAACAATTAACAAACAGTGTTTGTGGAGTTAGTACATGAATATGCTTTTGTAAATACACAAAAGTCTTTTGGTAAGCGATTTCTGTATATGTCACGTATTTTACAAATTTGCCATTGTCAAAATGTCCTGTATGTATAAGTGTTTACACACTCAATTGTTATTGCCTCCTCCATGTCCGACAGATACAAACAACTTTCAGTTTGGTCAGGGGATTTCAGTCCCCCGTCAGGATGCTTGGGGCTCTTTTAGTATAAATAGTATCCCACCTTCTGGAAATTCTGTGCTAGAATTTCTTCTTTTCTGTCACTCTCTTTGTTTCTGCCTTGTTGCTTTGCTTTCTGTGACTTCTTACTATCATTTTCTGCCTTAATGGTCCATTCACCTGTATGTGTTCTACAAAGTCTTATGTAGGCTACTTTTTGTTAGGATTGATAATTGGGTACATGTATTAAGTGCATGTTTGGCTCTATGGGGGTGATATATGCGGAAGCAATTTTAGGTAATTTATGCCTGTTTTTAGATATGTTTTGGTGTCCTTATGTACGCTTATATTTGTATTCAGGTGTGTTTAATAAATCTCCCCTGTGCCATAAATGAGTGGTCAAAGCTGGAGGCATGTCCTTAGGAAGTCAGAAATAAAGAGAGTGACACACATGAGGAAAAAAATAGCACACAATTTCCAGAAGATATGGATACTATTTACATTAAAAGAACTCCCGGCATTCCCAAACTCTGAACACAACATAAAAAATGCAGACCCAATACAGACAACTTCAATAACATTGATGGACGGTACTGATCAAAACCAATGGGCGATCACTTTGCCTCAGATGAGATGTAAAACTTCAGAAGGAACCATGCTTCTCTCAAAAGTCTCACAGATAAAAGACTGGTGCACATATTACCTGGGGATGCCTGACAAATCTTAATGAATTCAATAACACAATATACAACAACAATATGTGAACAAAAACAAAAAACCCAAACACCAACTAGCTAAACAAAAACAGCGACAAAAACCATCACTACATGGTCTGATCTTAAATATCAAAGTAGTTTATGTGTATGTGTATGTGTGTATATCAATGCATGTGCACATGCACTTGCTTGCCTACTGCATGTGCACGTTTGTGTGTGTGTGTGTGTGTGTGTGTGTGTGTGTGTGGTGTGTGTGTGTGTGTGTGTGTGTGTGTGTGTGTGTGTGTGTGTGTGGCGTGTGTGCGTTCGTTCGTTCCTTGATTAAACGTCTTGTGTGTGTGGTTGCATATGCACGTATCAATTATCTATGGGGGTAAATCTGAATGTCTGAAAAAGTTTGTGCTAACAAGTAAATCCTCAAGGCACTACACAAGCACGTACAAATAATTCTTCTAAGTTGCACTGATAACTTTGCAGCATCTAGCACAGATGAATCACACATTCATTCAGTCATTCACTCATTCAGTCAACCAGTCAGTCATACAGTCCAGTCACACAGTATACCATCATTCATTTGTTTATTCGCTTAACCCCTTCACCCCCCTCACCCAACCCAGCAGATTATGGCAGGAGGCTGGAGGTAGAGTGAAGAAGTGAGGGTTAAGCATTCCGTCTTTCTTTCCTTCATTCTCACACAAACACGGCACTGAGTGGGGTGACATCAGAAACTGTCGGTAAGACACTTTGCGACAGTTCCATCATACGATGCAGTGCTGCACCACAACCACACAGCGCCCCCTCTGGAACCACAGGCACAAGGGAGATAACTTACAAAGATGGAGATAAACAAGATGAAAACAATGTTAATAATGAGGAAAGAAGTGAATTTTTAAAACTAAGATAAATAAGATGGTGGGAAAAGGGAGTGAGTGAGAGAGAGACCAAAGCAGAGACAGTGAGACAGACAGAAAGAGAACAACAAAGAGAGAAAGAAATTTGTCTACTCGTACAAAGAAGACACAAATGACACTAAAAAAAAACAACAACAAAAAACCCAACAACTGACCAACATAAACTGACTCAAAAAATGGCACGCCATACAAGCATGTGAACAGAAAACACCTTCAACACAACAATTATGTACTCAAAACACAGTCAATAACAATATTCAGTAAAGCTTAAATGGTAATTGTAACCACAAATTTGGAGGAAAATTGTCACCCATTTACAACACAAAAGTAGAACAATTCAAAATCAAGTTTAACAATGAATTACCCAATCAGCATCACTTTCAACATAAAACAAAAAAAGATTATAACAGAAATTAGTTACATCACCACTGTAATAAGATTATGTCAGAAATATTTTCATCACATGAGTTATCTCCCCGATCCCCGTGGGCAGCAGGACGTTGATTTCACGAAGCGTGTCCACCACTATGAGAGTCGAGTTGGCAGACACGCTAACGACCTCATCCACCTCCGCCCATGGGAGGAGGGCTGGGAGCATCTGGAACGGGAAGAATCAGAGTCTAAATCATTGTGTAGTGAGCACAACAGCAGATGGTGCCAAC
Organism: Monoplex corrugatus; assembly: GCA_030674185.1. Lineage (NCBI taxonomy): Eukaryota > Metazoa > Mollusca > Gastropoda > Littorinimorpha > Ranellidae > Monoplex > Monoplex corrugatus. The sequence continues at coordinate 95,926,085 of CM060312.1, read as the reverse complement.
ACTGGTCTTCCAGATGAACGATTCAGGTTCAAACGTGCTTGGCTATCATCTAGTGGGTAAAGGGTGGAGATAGGCCTACTATCTATATTGAAAGAACCGCCGGTATTCCCATGGGGGAAATAAAACCTTCTTGTATAATCATCCAAGTGCATGAGATAGCTGCATCCCATGGACACAAACAAAATAAAAACAAAAATATACAATCCTTCACAAAAAAAATCCCATAAAGTAAAATGAACAAATAAATAAATCAATGTTTGCATGATGTATAAATAAATCAAACATATGGGAGGCTTGAAGAACCTGGTACATCAGATCAGCAGAATGTTAATGATGGTGATGTGTACTCAATGAACAGTTAGTACAACCACAATAACAACGTGAAAATAAATCATTGATAATGATGCATTGTGTACATAATGAAATGAAACATGGGTGGAGGGCTGGGGGTGACTGGACCATCAAATCAAACAATCTAAATCATGATATACATGATTTTTGATTACATCAAACAAACTGGTTTATAATTTTTAAAAAAGTTATAGCAGAAAGTTCAAGCTCTCTGTCATGATTTTAGAATTACAATTTCAAAATGTCAATTAATAAAGTTGAGTGGAAATTTAGAATAGCAGGACAATACAAAGATGCCTTACACGTCAGACAGCTGAGGCAATAAAAATAAAAGAGTTGACGTCTAGTGCCCTGATCAACAACAGAGCAGAATTCATGCATAATGGTTGGTGAGCTGTAGTCTCACTAGGACATAGAAGGCGAAGCAAGGAGATACAGATCACTTGACAACGGCCGGTGTGGCCGAAACGTTGTGCGTTTTTAAAGTGAGTGGTTTTGTCCTATTTGTGTGTGGTGCATAATTTTTGTATATATATTTTTCAAGAAAAATGAAGAATAAAGTATTGAATTAATGGAACGACACATTTACTTTATAATATCCACACACACACACAGAATTGCACATTCTGAATTCTGACTGCGAGAGTCATAATCTTATTCATCTTAAATGAATCAGCTTCCTTTATTATCATAATCTTTTCATTAAAAAAGAAGTTTCATATAAGTGACCTCCCACCACGAAATCAATCTTAACTTGCATTCAGTCGAACAGCACTAGGAGCTGAAAAGGTGACTGAGGGTCTATCTGGGGTGTTTTTGGCTTTTTCTCAAAATCGATTTCTGTAGACTATAATCTATCCCCCACAGAAATGTTTTTCTTGAAAAAATATTATTAATCAATGTAAAATGATATTTAAATGCACTGATCGCAGCAGAAAGAACGTTAGTACCTATTTTTGTCTCTTATTATGAACGTAACCTGTACAGTACCCGCACATGTAATATACTGATGGAAAGCTCTTTGGTGCACCTTTCAGATAATGACAGCGAAAATTAGAAACAAATTGGGTCAAAGCCACCAAACGAAGAAATTTAAGGAAAATGTGTAGGAGAGCACACAAAAACTTTAGAGGCCGTTTTCTCGAAATGGCGGTCATACGACTTAATGACTTTAAACATACATTAACTTCTACATATTTTTTTAGTACAAGCTTTATTCAAGCACCAAAATAATCAGCAGAAAATACACTTTCTAGTGATATGTGTATCTCAAAATGCCCAAAATGCTGATGCCAAAATGCTGGTTAAGACTGATTTCGTGGTGGGAGGTCACATATGTAAGTACAATGTTACAGCCTGAAGCGAGGGAAATAAGAGTTGTCTCTCTTGCAATGATGCAGGCAGGCAGACAGACAATTATGAGGCAAAAGAAATTAGAGCACCTAGTCACAACAGGAAAGCTGAAGGGAAAAAGAGCAGCAGGCAGACCCAGGGAAAAAATACTGGACGGACTTGCAGAGTGAATGAAGACAGAGAGGGTGGGAAATGTACTTGCAGTGACAAAGGATAGATTCATATGGAGGGCCATGATCACCAACGCCATGCGGCAGGGCACATGATGATGATGGTGATGAAAGGGAAGGTTCTCTGCTCCCAAAGCAGGTGACACATTTCACTCTGTGTAGAACTAATCAGATCTGCTGCCTGGGACAGCAAGAAGAGAGGGACGTTCACACAGAAGCAGAGTGAGTCACCCAAAATTAAGGTGTTAGCTGAAGAGGTGATTTCTCTACACTGCATGGAATCCTGCTGCATTAAGTATGGGTGGCTTGCTCTGTGTATGTGTGGTTATCCCTCTCCTCTTGCGATCACAGACAACAGATCTGATGTCTACAGAGAAAGAAACGTGTCACTTGCTTTGGGAGCAAAGGCAAAGGACCTTCATACCAGAGGACAAAAATAATGATGATTAATATTGAAAATAACAATGATGATTAGTAATAATATTAATGATAACAATTATATAATAATGGTAACAAATAATAATAATATTAGTAATAATAACAATAATAAAATAAGAATAACAACAATAACAATAACAATAACATTAGTAGTAATAATGAAAATAATAATACTAATAACAACAACAATAATAATAATAATAATAACAATGATAATAATAATAATAAATACTACTACTACTGGTACTACTACTACCACTACTACTATTACTACAACTACCACTACTACTACTAATTTCACTTACAGCCCATGTTAAAAAGCATGCTTGTTGCACTTAACAACAATAGAACGTTATTAAACTTTTAATCCAGTAAGAACAGACAAAAACAACACATTGCTTTTATCATCATTAATGTTTAAAGCCCAGTCAACTGCACAAAACCTTATCAGGGCTATAACTATCTGAACACACACACAGCACCTTGCTGATCCTGGAAAACAAACAAACAAACACACAAAGAATACACACACGCTCACAGACACACAAACAGAAGAAAATAAGTAGTAGGAATCATAGTAACACACGTACTGGGAACCAAGACAGAAAGAAGAGCCAAATGATATGGTCATTTATGTCTGTATCGATAGATAGATAAATCTCCTGGGCTACTTACTGCCCAGCTCCCCCAGCTGTCTTTGTTCTTTTCCCTTTTCAGGTTTTTTTTTTTCTTTTTTTTTTTTCAAATTTCACTTTATTATATTGTCGTTCTTAAAGAATTCTGTTTCAACTTGTATTTCAGACAATACAAAATCCAAAACAAGTGTGACTGCCTGGATTCAAGCAAACAGGAACCAGAAACAACACGAAAATAGAATCAGAATGCATATTTAATATAACCAGATAAGACAGGCGCAAATTTTCAGCCAACTGGCCTTTGTCAAGCATAAGGTAACACACACATACCAAATACAAAAATTACCAGAAAAAGATTCAAACTTCCCTGCTGCTTCGTTTGTTTGTGATCATATGCTTGACAAAGGTCAGTTGGCTGAAAATTTGCACCTGTCTTGTCTGGTTGTATCAAATAGGCACTCTTATTCTTTTTTTGCATTTTTTCCGGTTTCAGACAATACAGTTTATTGTGTACAGTAATGGTCTACCTTATTTGTTTGTTTTTGTGTTCGTTTTTCTGCCTGCTTGTACCACTCCAAAGGAGACAACCTCCTTCAGTTTATTCTGTACAGTAAAGGTCTACTTTGTTTTTCTGCCTGTTGGTACCATTCCATGGGAGACAACCTCCCTCTTCCTCTGAAGGGGCAGTAACCATGTACCTAAACGGACATATACTGGCAGTCATTTTCTTTTTATAAAAATGGTACAAAAGAAGAATTCAAAACTCAAATGAATACACACATTTCAGTCAGCCAGTACACTAGTTTAATTAACTTCAGTTTCAAAATGTTAGAAAAATCAGATCTTTGCAAATCATTTCAAACTGCTACCATCAAGTCCACCTTTTTGATGCTTGAAACGCAAAACGGTCCCCACAAAATCATCCATCTATACATCCCAAAGTCTACTCTGTTCCTGAATGCACATGGAAACTCACCCAAGTTACAGCATGAGTATATGTGTATGATTTTGTGTGTGTTTGTTTGTGAATGTTTTTGGAAATACGCATGTTTCATGTGAGTGAGTGAGCAAGCAAGCAAGCAAGAAAAAAAAAAAAAAGGAGGGAGAGAGAGAGAGAGAGAGAGAGAGTGCGCGTGCGTGCGTGCATGTGTGTGTGTGTATGTGTGTGTGGTGTTAAAATGATAATTATATACTGAAGAATAATACTTACATTCAGATGTTGTTAAAGTTCTGTGTTTTAATATCACAAATCATTGCCATTGAATGTTACTGGTTTATTATCATTTTTTCTTCTGAATATTGTGAATGAAAAGCACAACGAAATTTCTCACTGAGAGATAATAAAATTGACTTGATTAGACTAGTTAACTGACCTCCTCCGCCTCTGAATCCACCCATTCGTCGTCTTGGAGGTCCAGGGGGTCTGAAACACAAAGAAAGAATCTTATGAACATTCCATAACCAATACACATACAAACGTATGCATGCGTGAGTGTACAAAATGTTGACATCAGTAGGCCTACAGACAAGTAAACCAAGCTACAACCTCAGAAAAGTCATATGAATTTGTCTTAGTAAGTTAGTGAAACTGAGATTTTACTTGTAACTTGCTGTCCAGATTTGTATTTAGATGTATGAAAAGTTTCATAGTAAAATCCACCCTAAAAAGTGATAAGATGAACTAATCATGGTGACAAACCTCGGCAATGCTTTGGCAAAATTATCTGTAAGTGAAAATTCTTATCCTGGCATTGCAACTCACTCACGCAATCCATACATCTGTTGAAGTGTACAGTATCAACTTCCAAGCTTTACTCAGTGACTTAACTCACTCGGTACCACGGAACGCTATAGCGGTTGTGAGGAAAGGCACGGTTCCGTACGACGGAACACGATAGCGGTTTCAATAATTAACATTTTTTCAGATGCTCCTCTTTAGATCCTGCACGCCTACCATAGCCACACTGGTCACTGCAAACATGTCAAGGGTCAAAGGTAAAGTTACTTCGTGAGATTCCATAGCCATACACTCGTCGGGAAACGATTGACTTCGGTACCCTACACGAATGACTAATCTGCAGTCGTGTCGAAAATGGCGTCGCAGGCGAGTACGATTTTTCGAACAAAGTAGATCGCGACGGCGGCGTTTTACTGCTGCTGAAGTGATTGAAGTGCTTCAGGCTGAAGGATTGGACATTGAGGAGTATGATGAAGATAATGATGAAAGTGTATCAAGTGATGGAAGCTGCCAGCAAGGAGGAACTGACAGTGACCCAGTTTCAGACGACAGTGAAGTGGGAGAGGGTGGTGGGCGTACACGTCATGAGAGGCGAGCGGTCAGCGGGTCAAGCACAGTGAAACGCATGTCTGATGGAGGTTTCATTCACTTTCCTATGCATGACTGGCACGAAGATTTTAGTTTTCTCCCACTTGGCCTCTGTTCTCTGGCTCTTGTGGCCTGCATGTCCCAGTTCAGTGCCACGCCCCCTTTGATTTCTTGAATCAGTTTGTGACAGAAGATTTTCTAATTTCCATTGTCATAACAGAAGGCATAAGAGAACTGAGTGGCAAGCAGAATGAGCACTTCTCCTGACCTTCTCGCCTTTGACTGTGTGATCATGGAGCTGATCAGAGTGTGTGACTGTACAGTGATCCTGACCACAAAATTTAGGATATTTTCAACATGGCACATGAAGAAGAAATATTCAAGGAAGAACTTCAATATTTTGGCATGAACTAACCCAGCATGTAAATATTCAGATCTGAAAGTTTCATTTTGTTCCTTTATGTTTTGCATTTTTTGTGATTTTTTTCCTAACCCTTCAAAATGGGCCGTACCAGGGGAAACGCAAGGGGAAAAACTCTCCGTACCGAGTGAGTTAAAAAATAATCAAGAAGACATCACAAGAGAACAATGTTTTGGTTGCTAAACAAAAATATGGTGATGAACGTTCTGTCTTTTTCATTCCTTATACTTTCAAATGGCCTTAAGTCCTACACTTGTTTGTCTCAGAAATGTCATTTATAATATATCACAAGAAAAGAAATGTCAGGATTTTTAATCTTTGGACTCCCTAAGCCTATCCATCAGCATTGTGCTTTGTCAACCATGACAGCGAAGTAAAAATGTAACCCTATGACTCACTCACCATATTCACCAGGAAGCTGCTGTATAGGGTCAGTGAGTCAAAAGGTTAACACTGGTATCATCAAACATTGACTGATCATGTCCTCATGTGAGAATGGGCACACACACACATACACACACACACACACACACAACACACACACACACACACACATACACACACACACACACACACACACACACACAGTCACATTCACACACACACACAAAAATACATACACACACAAGCACACACACGTGCGTGCGCATGCACACAAACACACACACACACTCTTGCTTGCTCTCACACACACACACACACACACACACACACACACACACACACACACACATACACACACAGCACACACACACACACACACACACACACACACAACACACACACACACACACACACACACACACACACACACACACACACACTGTAAACTCACCCCCCAGGACCACCACCAGAAGGTCTGTAATCCGAGGTATGAGTGTTTCCTTTCTTGCTCAGGTCTGGCTGTTTTAACATCAATATCAGATACATATACATTCCAGTTATAATAACCACACTAATAACTCCTGAGTACGGTATGGACATAAACAGATCTCTGATTAAAAATGCAAAAATCTCTACATTTTTTCTTATTTTTTCTTTATTCATTTTGTTGTTGTTTTTGTTTGTTTTACAATAAAAAGACATCAACACACAATGTGGTAACAAAAAATGGTATCAGTTCATACAGATGGAAAAATGTACTGCTGACATATGAACAACATAGAACACATATTTTTTGGATATTACGATACTTTATGTATTGCACTAATTAAAGGTTTAAAGGTGAACATCAGGACCCACGTGCATGTCAACATTTTTTTTATGATTTTTTTTTCCAAATAATATCTTTTTGCTGTATGATAATCAAATATCTGTGAACAATGTGGTAACAGAAATATCAATTTACACATGTACTGATACAGGACAAGTATTGCTGACATACAAACAATCTATAACATAAAAACGTACAAGACAATATTCTAAACAATGAAGATTTCATTGTGTACAAAAATTAAGAATATGTTATGAAGAAAATACATTTTCTACAGGGAGAACACTGGCATGTGGTTGTTCTATTGCACATGGCAGTTTTAACGCCGCCAGCGAGTCATAGCTATGACTAAAAATAGCTGGATATGGTCAAAATTGTGCCAACTGAGTTCTTTCCATATTTCCAGTCTTTAACATCTAATCTTCCAATTTCCCAAAGTTTCATCACATCTTATACACCTACCTCAAAGCACTCTACCAAGCAATTCTTTAAGCAAAAAAAAAATGTTTTCATAATTTCATGAGCCTATTACTTCTCTTGTCGACTCCCACATCCTGTCCACCAGCATATGGTGTTTTCAACCATGCTTGTAAAGGAAAAACTTAACCCCTAGATTATCTCATCCTATCCACCAGCTTCCTGCATTGTCAACCATGCTAGCAATGGAAAAACTTAACCCTTTGACTCCCACACCCTGACCACCAGCATCCTGTAATGTCAACCATGCTAGCAAAGCAAAAACTTAACCCTTTGACTCCCTTACCCTGTCCACCAGCATCCTGCAATGTCAACTATGCTAGCAAAACAAAAACTTAATGCTTTGACTCCCACACCCTACCAGCCAGCTTCCTTTGACTCCCTCACCTTGTCCACCAGTTTTCTGCAGGACGCTGGTGGGTAGGATGAGGGAATGAAAGGGTTAATTTTTTTTGCAGTTGGTGGATAGGGTGCAGGAGGGAAAAAAATTGAAATGTTAAGATGAGTTAACGACTAAAACATGAACATTTTGCCTGGTTTCCCATGCTGGGTCCACATTTATTTTACATTTCTCATGTTTCAACTAGTAAGAAATACTAAGATCTGCACTACTAATACTATTAGTACTATCAATAAACTGTTTACGTCAATAAAGCCATGACTGCGACAGCACAACATGCACCTTTACCACCACCAAGATATGACAGAATTTACAAGAGATGTGAAAATATAAAAAAAGCGCACAAGGTGGAATATCAATGTACAGTTATGCAGAAACGAAAAAGTCAGAAAACAAAAGAATGTGTGCAAGCATTTGAATGAGAGAAGAGAGAGAGAGAGAGAGAGAGAGAAGAGAGAGAGAGAGAGAGAGAGAGAGAGAGAGAGAGAGAGAGAGAGAGAGACAGAGAGAGAGAGACAGCAGACAGACGAAAGAGAGACAGAGAGAAGACAGAAATAGACAGCAAGACAGAGAGAGTAGAGAGAGACAGAGATGAAGAGAGAGAGAGAGAAGAAGAAGAAGAAGAGAGAGAAGAGACAGACAGACAGACAGACAGACAGAGCAACAGAGCAAGCAATGATGAGAAGAATGTGAGAGAGAGAGAGAGAGAGAGAGAGAGAGAGAGAGAGAAGAGAGAGACGACAGAGAAGAGAGAGAGAGAAGAGAGAAGAGAGAGACAGAGAGAGAGAGAGAGAGAGAGAGAGAGAGAAAAGAGAGACGAGAGAGAAGGGGAGACAGACAGAGAGAGAGACAAACACAAAGGAAAAAATGGAGACAAACAGACAGGAAAAGAGATTCAGAGAAAAACTTCAAAAAGGAAAGAAAGGGATCAAGAAAGAGAAAGCTGACAGAGATGTCGAGAAATGGATTATGTATAAAAATTCTGTCTTTAGAATTTAATAGAAAGGAAAAGTGTACACCACACCACAGCAGACTCGTTACAACTAATAATAATCCCTCTTTGTACTGCAAAAAAACAGTTTACCTCAAAGCCTGTTTCTAGCAATTTCTACAGTACAGTAAAACATGGGACTTTCTGCAAAGAAGCAGTATTTTTTTTATCCAAATTAGTAAATATATGTTTGACTAAATATGCTTACCATGTTTGACTGATAGCATTTTGGCACAAGTTGGACATCTTGAGCCCATTTCTGCTGGTACCATCATCAGTTTGACGCAGTACAATATATGAAGCCCAAAGCAGTGCTGATGATACATGACTCTTAAATCTTGAGAACCTTGTATTTTCAAGATGTAAACTATTTACTGAAGGAGCTTTACATCAACAACACAAATTTTTAAATTAATATACATAACATTATGACAGTGCCAAACCCACAACCAAGAATCACAGAAACAAACAAGTCACTTACGTTAAACATGGACCTGAAGCTGAAAAACAAACACAAACAAACAAACAAACACACACACAAAGCGTAAATGAATTAATCACTTAAAAAAGGTTGCCAGCTCACATTTTTCACTCTAATGATCACAAACATAGTCTATGAAAAAAGTATGTAATTTCACATTTATTTTGATTATATTTGAATAGTCAAGTGAACATTGTTTTAGAAAAATGGTTGTCATCTTATCAAGCTTCCCTTTTATACAAATTCAACATATGGATTAACCCTTTCACTCCCGCACTCCGGTCACCAGCATCCTGCATTGCCAAACATGTTAGCAAAGCAAAAACTTAACCCTTTGATTCCCTCACCCTATCCACCAGCTTCCTGCAGGAAGCTGGTGGATAGGGTGAGGGAATCAAAGGGTTAAGTTTTTGTAGTTGATAGATAGGGTGCGGGAGTCATAGGGTTAAAGAAACCCTTTTATTTATTTTTTTATTTCTAGGATCATCGCACTTAGGGAGGTTATCTTTGCGCTTACCCTTTTTTTTCTGTCCCATTTTCTATGCTGTCTTAATGGGCACAGTCGCTGGCAAAGTTTTTACAATGCAATGATGATGATGTCAGTGAAGACGATAATCATGATGTTATGGAGTTCCATCTAGGACTGAGACTGAGAGACAGGGCTGTACTCCACGCTTAGTCATAATATATCCTGGCATCAACCAGGCCCGAGACATACACACACCTGTGGTGCAGGTCTGAAGATTTGAGCAACACCCTCAATGACCCATCCATGAAATGGATGAGACTCGACTGCCAGTTGGCGCCAAAAAATCCTACAATGACTTTTGAAGGGACTGATGGGGATTCGAACCCACAACCTTCCAGTGGGTAGCTAGCCCGTTGTGCTAATAACCACTACACCACGGTGACTGATCCAGTAGATGGATTAAAACTTGACGTCAAGCACGAACAAAGGCAGACTGTCACAACTGTGAAAAAATGTAAGTGTTGTCAAAAACTCTTGGGAAACAGCTGCTGAAACATCTTCCTCCCAAATGGTGGTTTTACTAACAGTAACACTAACAGTAGTGATTTAACTCATTTCAGCCATGTGACTGTGTGCGTGTGTGAGTGTGTGTGTGCACTGTGTGTGTGTGTGTGTGTGTGTGATATGTGTGTGTGTGATGTGTGTGTGTGTGTTGTGTGATGTGTGCCTGTTTGTGTGTGTGAGAGAACAGAGAGAGGAGATAAAGAGAGAAGAGAGAGAGAGAGGAGAGAGAGAGAGAGGAGAGAGAGAGAGAGAGAGAGGAGAGGAGAGAGAGAGAGAGAGAGAGAGAGAAGAGAGAGAGAGAGAGAGAGAGAGAGAGAAGGGGCGGGAGAAGGAAGCTTATGTGAACAGTATTTTCTTGACAGGCCTACTTTATGGATGAATGTTTACCAAAATTTAGGCAATACTTAATAAGTGTGGAGCATTGAGGAGTCATGTAAGCATCAATTTGGAGGTCAACACACTATGGTAAAGGTCACACAGACACACACACACACCACTCTGAGATGAAATACTCTTGTTTTTTTTCGTTTTTTTTCTTTAAATAAAGGGGGTGGGTGGGTGAAAGGAACAAGAAGACATCTTTAGTTTCGAGGATAGTTGCATCAGCACATCAACACTTTTTAAAATTTTTATATCCACAACCAACCCTCACCCATGAACCAGTCTTAGGAGATTAAAATGCACAATGATACACACACACCATTATGATCAAGCAACTGCTTGTATCCATATTGTGTAAAACCCAAACACAACACTTACAAGAGGGCAATAAAGTTGATGATTCCCCAGAAGAATTTTGGAATCGATGAGAATCGCCATGGTGACCGCGACTCCACCACTTCACCTGATGACAGCAAAAAAAAATTCTTATATAATTACTTCTGCAAATTTTAGTTTTTACTTAATGTCATTTGCCTGCCATCTGAGAGGTTAATTCTTCCCATAAACCAAATATTGAAAAATAAAGAAAAAATATGAAATAGATTTGTTTTTGTTTCTCTAGTCTACATAGCATTTCTGTGCCTGGAAAACATTCCACACACACACTGATGACAAGGATACCATGTGATGGAGAAGATAAAAAATCATCGTCATGGTACTGGCCATGAGTACTTCCAAGTTCTTGACATTTTACCAAGTGTGTGGGTTTCAAAACTAAACAAAACAAAACTCACTCTATGATTCACCTGAAACAGAAATACTCAGACCCATGACCCCTGCACTATCAGCACAGCACTTAACCCTTTCTCTCCATACTCTGTCCACCAGCTGCAAAAGCCTGACCCTTTGACTCCCTCACCTTATCCACCAAACTGCGTGCAGGAAGCTGGTGGATAAGATGAGGGAGTCAAAGGGTTAAGTTTTTGCTTTGCTGTCATGGCTGACAATGTGAAATGCTAGCAGACATGATGAGGGAATCAAAGGATTAACCCTCTGACTCCAGCACCCTGTCCATCAGCATCTGCATCGCCTACCATGCAAGCAAAGCAAAAATTAATTAAACCCTTTCATTCCCTCACCCTATCCACCAGCTTGTTACAGGTAGCTGGTGGATAGGTGCGGGGGTCAAAGGGTAGATTTTTGCAGTTGGTCGATAGGGTGCGGGAGTCAAAGGGTTAAGACAAAAAAAAAGAAGAAAAAGAAAAGAAATATGTGGTCTGCCTGAAGGCTGAACCCACGACCACACCATTATCCAAATGGTGCTCCAACAAAACGCGCAAATGAGTCTTAGCTGGTTAGACTTTGACTGCAATGCTGATATTGAATCGTCGTCGTCGGCCTCTTTACATCTCAGGAGATAATAGTCTGCACCAGGAGGCGTTGTGGTCATGACTTGCAGTTTCTGCTGTGGCTGTGCAGGCCGATTTCGATGCTGTGTTACCAGCGAAGCTGGAGTGACCTCTCCAGGTGCAGGCCTGGGCAAGTGAATATAGAGGACGAGCTGTTGCCCATGCAGCAGATCCCCCCTCTCCTCGCCACTAGTAGACTCCAGGGGAAAGACGGAAGCCTGTACGCCTGGTACCAGGGGCGATGCAGGAGTTGCCAGAACGAGGTTGTAGACAACGGCGAACTGCCTTAGGGACTCCGACTCCGGATTTTTCCTCAGGGTTGACTCCCGAAGCCTTTCCTATGAGTGGGTATGGCCGCAAGGCAGCGGAGGTTTGAAATCAGAGTTTTCCTTCTCTCAGATGAGCTGTCTTCCCAGACTGATGAGCCCTATCTACCCAAAGCACTAGTTTTCAGGTGCCAGTAACCCGCCTTCACCCCTTCTCCTATCAGTAGTAGCAGTTCCGCCAGGCTTATATCTAAGCCACGCGAGCAGGCTAGGAGCTGGACTTAGTTGTCAGAGGCTATTGGAGACGCGCGCCGTGAGGGGCATTTTATAGACAATGGGAGCTTGTCCCCATTGCCACCCCTCGGCTATGACAACCTTGGACACCTGATACTGAATACTGTTTGTATATATATGTATACATTATATATATATATATTCTTAAGAACTGTGCAGATGAAACACGAGAATTCTAACCTAATATCAACAGCACAATTTCTGTAGCATAGTGTAGGAAATGTGTGCCAGTGGTCTCTAGCCTACACCACTGTGATTTGGCACCTGACCCTGTTCAAGATTGGGGAAGATAAAGCAGATAGAAAGGAATAGGATCCACTTTCAAACAACTGATGCGAGAGTAGTGACATCTCTACCACCTATCTGACTTAGGTTTACCATAGGCTAGGTGGGGCCTCAGGACCTGGCCAGCTCATGGGTTTATGTGCAGGCTTAAGAAGTTAAGGCTTAGCCTTATGCCATGATCACTGTACACACTGTACTTGTGACATTAAATGATGCATATGGAATCCGTTCTCAGCGTGGAGACATCGTCCTTAGAAACTGATACTGAGACTGAAATTGACTTAGGTTTATGGGACTACATACATGTATCTTTTAGTCTTTTTTATTTTTTCATAATTTAATCATCATTATCATGTGCCCTACCGCACGGCATTGGCAACCATGGACCTCCATATGAATCTTATCTTTTGTCAAGTGCTGCAAGTTCATCTCACACCCTCTGTCTTCATCCATCCACAAGCCTGTCTAATATAGAACTCCTTGGGTCTACCTGGTATTCTTTTTCCCTCAAGCTTTCCTGTTATGCTCTAATTTCTCTTGCTTCATACAAAGTCCTATAAATGTTGCTTGTCTTGTCCTCATCTTCCTAATTAATGTTCTTTTTGTGTCTGCCTCCATCAAGATTGTCTTGTCTGTTTTCTTTGCTGTTCATGGAACTCTGCATTTTTTATACAATACAACAGACCTACATCAGGCTACTCTCAGCATTTCACTGACTGAGTCCGACTAACACGAACTTTGCATTTTATATTCTTAAAATGATACCAGTCATAATTTCTGTGATGCACATATCATGATCAAGATGTCTTTTTGAAGTTTTCCTCTTTTTCTTTTTCCTAGCCAGGCTTATGCTGCTTGTTGTTTTATTATCTGTAAGGTGTCGGTCTCTTGACCCACAAAACCCTAATCTCAAACACACGCACACACACATAGTGACATATATACACACAGTGCACACACACACATACCCCCCCCCCCACACACACACACTTGATTTGACACAATCATGTATAGCCAGGAATGTTCCAATGACAAATACAAAGATAACATTAAAACTTATTAATTAATACCCTTAGCGGAATCTCAAGATCTTGCCAAAGCAACTCAGAACTGTTTTATGTGCTGGCTTATGGCTTATGGCATTCATGACCATTTTGGTAAATTTGCATCTTCTTCTATCACTATCAGATAGCATCAGTGGCGCCACATGCCATCAGTGATGTGGTATTTATTCTGAGCTTGTGAAACTGAAGAAAAAGAAACTGAGTGACTGACACACACACGGCGCACCCCACATGGTCACACTGACACAGCTGAAACACAATCTGTGTGTGTGTGTGGTGTGTGTGTGTGTGTGTGTGTGTGATGTGTGTGTGTCAATGTATGTATTGTGTGTGTGTGTGTGTGTCGCGCGCATGCACGCACACACACACATTTACACGTTACCCAGCGTTTGGCCGCAAAGAGTTGGGCGCAACTGATCATGATCATTGATTATGATGTCCCTTCTGCCTTGTTTAGTTGTTACTCAACTGTATCAGACTAATCAGTCAATCACTGAATATACTACTTACTATACTAGTGAATCAGAGATTGCAATCGAAAATTCTCAACATTACGAACACAATGTATCCACTGACGATAAAAATTGTTTTGTTTTACTTTTAGTCCTTAGAACATAAAGTATTTCAACTTGATGTTAAAATGTAAGCTGTACACCTGGTCATAGATCATTAACTTAAACGACTCACCTTGTGACACGTACACCATGTTTAGTTTTGTTATGGCATCGAATGACAATGCGGTTTTCTAGCAGGCGGAAGCACTTTATACAAGGGGAAAAACTCTTCATATGTTGAAGGTGCTTTCCCTTGCGAATTAAAAGTAGGCGTGTCCCCATAATCTGATCGCTAATTGGATAAAAAAAATTAACAGTCCTTGACATCACATGGAGCAGTTCCAGTTGCAAAGTTCAAAACAAAGATGGCTGCGTTAGTCGTCAAGCACATGGTGACTTCATCGAGATTATTTGCAGGATGGAGTGCAGTGGCAAATAGTTGCTTGTCCGACAGAGATATTTCAGCACCCAGTCACAAAAATCACAATCTCCTGATGATGAATTTCATGTCAATTATCTTGATGGGGACAGAAAAGGTCGAGTCTCACTCTCAGTCTCTGTCTCTATCTCTGTCTCTGTCTCAGTCTCTCTCTCTGTCTCTGTCTCTCTGTCTGTCTGTCTCTGTCTCTCTGTCTGTGTCTGTCTGTTTCTTCTCTCCCATCCTTCCATCTTTCCTGTTCACACATACATAGAATGTACACACGACAAAGCCTCACTTTCTTCCTTGTACTGTTTTTAATATCTTGGCATTATGACTGGTATTTCAATTTTCATAGCTGTATAAAAAAACCAAACAAAACAAAAATGACTAAAATAAATACATAAATGAAAAAAAGGTTAATACAAATATTTCTTAGCTCTCTATCAAGTATCTCAAAACACTAATTACTCTGAATTAATTATTGTACATATTCATTGTATTCCTCCCCCCCCCCCCCCCTCATGTAATTTTTCATTATTTGCAAATTAATTGGCTTTGAGAGAGATGTCAATTAGGATTGGGTATGTCACCTCACAAATGTATTTCAACATTTGCAAGTTGATTGGTATCTTACAATGATGTCAATTTAGTACTGCAGTTGTCAAATAAAAAGTAAAATGTGCTCAGTTTTGCAATGCTTGTTTCTTTACAGCTTTTACACTTTTTTTTCTGCAGGAATTGTGGAGTTCTCCATGCGAAGAGTCCGGTACAGAAATTCCATGGGCAGAAACATTATGCAGATGGTACAGACTTTTTGTTTACTTTTGTATAGGCCTACATTTTATAGTGTATCTGTGTGTGTGTGTGTGTGTGTGTGTGTATGTGTGTGTGTGTGTGTGTGTGTGTGTATGTATGTATGTTTGTGTGTGTGTGTGCATGTGTGTATGTGTGTATATATATATGTGTGTGTGTGTGTGTGTGTGTGTGTGTGTGTGTGTGTGTGTGTGTGTGTGTGTAAGAGAGAGAGAGAGAGAGACAGAGACAGAGAGAGCTTTGGAGAAAAACAGAGCCATAAATGATGAAAGCAAGTTACAGTTTAAGCAAGTGCTTTTTTTTAATTGAATATCGTAATATTTGAATCTGTTTCTTTTCAGTTTGATTTCACTTTCAGTTTGTTTGCTTGGTTTGTTTACATGTGAATTTACATTGTTGAGTGACAAGAGTTTGTGTTTAAAAGTGACATGACTGGGTTTTTTTAATGATGGCACAGTGTGTATGTTTATCTTCTATAAAAATGCATTCACAGAGCTGATTTCATTGGTATTTTTTATGCATGTGCATATAAAAATATAAAATTGTCCTATGTTTTCTTTTACTAGTTTTAGAAAGAGGAAAAGGGATTTTGACATTTGGAGTTTGTTCAAGAAGGATTTATTGCATGTGGAAGATTCCATCTGCCCCCCATCCAGATCTGTCAGCGATAATCTAGCAGACTCCTTAAGCCTGCACAAAACCCTACACACTGGCAGGGTCTTGAAATAAGGATTGGGAAAGGGACCTTTGAAACACTAAGCTGATACCACCAGAATAATGGAAACATTAAGATGGATATCTAACAGGCCAGTTTTTAATGTTCTGGGCTGGGATTGAATTCAAGGTACCACATGTTGGGTCCATGGTTCTGTTAAAAGAACCATCCAGCCCATGAAAAAAAAATGGCCTGCCAGAAGGTTGAACCCCGAATCCCTGCATTATTAGCATGGTGCTCTAACAGCTGAGCGAATGGGCCATGGAATAATAACAGTAATAGTGACACTACTACTACTACTACAACTACCACTACTACTACTATTACTACTACTACCACTACTACTACTACTACTACTACTACTACTACTACTACTACTACTACTACTACTACTACTACTACCACCACTACTTCTACTACTAATTCTTAGATAACATGAAGAAGCAAAACATTGAGCTCAGAGCACTTAGGAATCAGGTAAAAAGAAACAAGTTGCTTTACAGAATGTGCATAAGATAAAGGGAAGGTTGTCTCATACCCCTGAGGTGATGGATGAGTGAGGTGGTAGCATGAGAGAGATGGTGTACTCATCTTGTTTCCCTTGCTGCCTTACCATCCCCAACCCTGAACAGGATCAGCTACCCGTTTACAGCTGGGTAGACTGAAGGCTGCACACACCAATGTTTTCTCAAGTCAGGCTCAAACCTGTGCAGACAGTGTGTGTGGTGGGAAAACCTACCACTATGCCAGCCAGACCACAAAGGAAGTGTATAAATACATATAGTGTATAATAAATACATACAATGTATAAATACATATAGTGTATAAATACATACAGTGTATAAATACATACAGTGTATAAATACATGTAGTGTATAAAATACAAGCAGTTGTTTATGTCATATGATTTGTTTCTTCAGTTTCTGGATGGGATAAATGAGGTTAGGTTTGACAACTCTGTTCGCTGCATCATTGTGCGAAGTGAAGTACCAGGGGTGTTTTGTGCAGGTAAGTGCCACCAAGATGCAAGTATACATTCTTTTGAAAATACAGTTCTAAGTGGCATGCTCTTGGTCCTTAGCTCCCAAACACACAATCTGACTTCCCTCTGCCTACAGGATTATTACTAACTTACAATATACAATATTTTTTATTTATATAGCGCAAAATCTTGATAAAATCAAATCTAAGCGCTAAAACAGACACGCACGCACGCACACGCACGCACGCACGCACGCACGCACGCACCACACACACACACACACACACACACACACACGCACACGCACACGCACACGGCTATAAATGGGGAGAAAGAATAAAAGCAATGGAAAATTATAGAGAGCATATTATATACAATTATATATTACAATGTGATTCCCCTCCGAGCGGAGACAGGCTGCAGAGGGGATTGAGTGAGGTCAGGATTTTATGCAGAGGAGAAAAGGTGAGTTTTGAGAGTGGACTTGAAGGAGACAAAAGTAGGTTGCTGACGGACTGAGAGAGGAAGTTTGTTCCAGGAAAGTGGACCAGAAACAGAGAAGGCTCGTGGACCATAGGTATTGAGCTTAGTGCGAGGAAAGCAAAAAGTCAGAGGATCGGAGGCAGAGCGGAGTGTACGTGAGGGAACATAGATCTCAAGTAGGCTTGACAGGTAATCGGAGGCTGCGTTATTGAGGCTTTTGTAGCACATGGTGTCTTCAGAAGTAGCTGTAATGATGATAGTGTTGATAATGTAAGTGCAGACATGGTGTTGTCATTTGTATTTCTTATACAGAACTGAGACAGATGTTGAATTACACAGTAAATGTACATTTTATTAAACACTTCTGTCCTCTGCTGCTTAAATGGTGTTTATTGTATGCAACATATTCCAACTCCACAACACAGCATTACTCCCAAGTTCATTCAGTAAAAGTCCCACTGCCATGTGAACCAGTGATGTCAAGTTGCCTTAGGGCCACTCTTCAAAGGAGATGCTGCATTGCCGCTGGGTCACTCGGTGGAGTTGAACAGTGCCTATTCTCTTAAGTAGGTGACACACAAGCTGTTCCACATGTACAGTTGAGGAAAACTGTTTGAACCTGTGTGGTCACACCTGTCAGTGTGGAACTTACAGATTGCTACATGATACTTTTGAAACAGGCATGAGGTGAAGGTCATTCTATACTGTTTCACTGTTTTGCTTATAAATCAGATGTCAGATGATAATGTGTAGAAAGCATGTAAATGTCTTCTCCCAATAATGTTTGTTTTTGTAATTTTTGCTTTGGCTATTCCAGGAACATCATTAACTTGATACAGCTCTATCAAGTACTTTGTCTCTGAACTGGAGAGTTTCACAGCTTACCTAGAAGATGCCATTTGGAAAATGGGTGTCGGCTCAGTGGCAAACATTGATTGGCTGGAGGATGCCAGCTTTCTGTTTGGAAAAGATCAGAATCTATTCTGAACGGTCAGGTTGAACACGATGCCAAGGGCCATTTGAGACATACATAACTTACTATGATTAAATGATCCATTTTGGATCCATTTCACCATGTCCTCTCACAACATACAATCAGAATGGCTTGTGTGTCATTATGTTTACATGGACAGAGAATGAGGAGACAGCCACTAGACCCTCCAACAAGAACAGTGTGAACCAGTAACACCAGAGAATGAGGAAGGAGACAGCCACTAGACCCTCCAACAAGAACAGTGTGAACCCTAACACCAGAGAGTGAGGAGACAGCCACTAGACCCTCCAACAAGAACAGTGTGAACCACTAACACCAGAGAGTGAGGAAGGAGACAGCCACTAGACCCTCCAACAAGAACAGTGTGAACCACTAACACCAGAGAATGAAGAGACAGCCACAAGACCATCCAACAAGAACAGTGTGAACCACTAACACCAGAGAGTGCGGAGACAGCCACTAGACCATCCAACAAGAACAGTGTGAACCACTAACACCAGAGAGTGAGGAGACAGCCACTAGACCCTCCAACAAGAACAGTGTGAACCACTAACACCAGAGAGTGAGGAGACAGCCACTAGACCCTCCAACAAGAACAGTGTGAACCACTAACACCAGAGAATGAGGAAGGAGACAGCCACTAGACCCTCCAACAAGAACAGTGTGAACCACTAACACCAGAGAGTGAGGAGACAGCCACTAGACCGTCCAACAAGAACAGTGTGAACCACTAACACCAGAGAGTGAGGAGACAGCCACTAGACCCTCCAACAAGAACAGTGTGAACCACTAACACCAGAGAATGAGGAAGGAGACAGCCACTAGACCCTCCAACAAGAACAGTGTGAACCAGTAACACCAGAGAATGAGGAAGGAGACAGCCACTCGACCTTCCAACAAGAACAGTGTGAACCACTAACACCAGAGTGAGGAGACAGCCACTAGACCCTCCAACAAGAACAGTATGAACCACTAACACCAGAGAGTGAGGAGACAGCCACTAGACCCTCCAACAAGAACAGTGTGAACCACTAACACCAGAGAGTGAGGAAGGAGACAGCCACTAGACCCTCCAACAAGAACAGTGTGAACCACTAACACCAGAGAGTGAGGAGACAGCCACTAGACCCTCCAACAAGAACAGTGTGAACCACTAACACCAGAGAGTGAGGAAGGAGACAGCCACTAGACCCTCCAACAAGAACAGTGTGAACCACTAACATCAGAGAGTGAGGAAGGAGACAGCCACTAGACCCTCCAACAAGAACAGTGTGAACCACTAACATCAGAGAGTGAGGAAGGAGACAGCCACTAGACCCTCCAACAAGAACAGCGTGAACCACTAACACCAGAGAGTGAGGAGACAGCCACTAGACCCTCCAACAAGAACAGTGTGAACCACTAACACCAGAGAGTGAGGAAGGAGACAGCCACTAGACCCTCCAACAAGAACAGTGTGAACCACTAACACCAGAGAGTGAGGAGACAGCCACTAGACCCTCCAACAAGAACAGTGTGAACCACTAACACCAGAGAGTGAGGAGACAGCCACTAGACCTTCCAACAAGAACAGTGTGAACCACTAATACCAGAGACCCTAAGTTGAACCTACCTCAAGATGGAAGAGGAAATGGAAACTGATATCATCGGGAGATCAGCGCATGGAGGAACGCTTTTCACATTCCTATGATAATTGACGATTTAATGATAATAGAGATGATGATCATGATGCTATGTAGTTCCATTGGGGATTGAGGTTGTGTGATAGGGCCGTACTCCACGCTTACTTTCATAACATATCCTGACATCTAACAGCATCAAGTGATACAGACGCCTGTAGTATTTATCAGAAAATTTCAGCAACACCTTCAATGATGCATCCATGAAGTGAATGAGACTTGACTGTGTGGTACCAGTTGTCCCAATAAGCTTATAGCATTACATACATTCATTGACTACTCTGTCAGTAATATCTGTCTCTGGTGAAGGGCAGACATGAAAGAGTGAGTGCAGATGACTGAAGTGTTGCATACATAATAACATCATGAATAGTAAAAACTTGTAGTCGTAGCATTGTGACATGATCCAACAAAACTTTCACTTTATTGAAACATTCTCCCCTGTGGGGATGCAAGGGGCTTTTTTAGTGTATATAGTATCTGCACCTTCTGGAAATTCTGTGCTAGAGAATTCTTCTTTTCTGCGACTCTCTGTGATTCTGTCTTGTTCCTTTCCTAACTGTCAGCTCTTCCTATGGTTTTCTGCCTTGCTGGCCCATTCACCTATATTTGTTCTATAGAGGCTTATGTACTTTATCTTAGGATTGATAATTAGGTACATGTATTAAGTGCATTTTTGGCTGTAAGGAAATGTGAAGCAGTTTCAGATAATTCAGGCCAGTTTGTAGGTATATGTTTCAATGCATTTAGTTATGTTTACAGTTGTGTTCAGGTATATTTTTAAGCACCCTGGTAATGACTTTGGGTAGAATGGTCTATGACAGAGACGTACCTGTAATTATGTTTGCAAATGCTTTGGTGTGTGTACTCAGTTTTCTTTTCCAGGTGTTCATTTTGTTTTGAGGGTCAGCAAGGTGTTGTGTCTGTTTGAGGTGATTATTGTCCTAGTATGTGGGCTCTGTGCCTTTGGCAAGGCCCTAAACAACAACAACAACAATGATGATAATAATAGTGATGATAATAATAATGATAATAATAAGAAGAAGAATGTAGCCGTGCACACCCAACGGCATGTAGCAGTCTTTTCTTCTCAAACAATTTTGAGTACAGTTAACTCCCCTGGTTCAGCGATTCTCAAAAATATTAGGAAATTCTATTATTTAAACCCCTAAGAGCTAAGAAATGAGTAACTTGTGCACTCTAATTCAGCAGAAAAGTATGTATTTCTTGTAGGAAATGTCCTAAAAGCGAAATTTCCCCTTGGTTGCCTGAAATCAATAATTTTGTTGTCCGATCATTCGGTACTATTCAAATTTCCGACCAGTGAGCCGTGATGATGATCGGAAATTTGTATAATAATGAAATGAATTGTGGAAATTTTAAGATCACGATTAGAATGTTGGTATTCTAATCTTTCATTTGGACCACATCACACCTTTAATCATTAGATATCAAGCTTGCATTAAAGAAAGTTCAGGCCAAGTCAAAGTGCGACAAACCGCCAAAATGACCGCCATCTTGCCGGGATGTAGAATCGAATTCTTAATATTTAAAATCTGACTTAGAATACATAATTACATTTACATTTTTGCTCCTTTTATAAATTGAAATGATATTGCAATAAAATATCGCTAAGCAGTAAAGTATTAGAAGAGATCTTGGCATTCCGTATTGTGGTCGAACTATGCGAGTCCAAATTAGGATCATTTGTGTTTTCTGTTGCCTGTTCACCGATCAATTTCTGCACTGAGAGATTGATTTACCTATTCAAAGTATGTCCACATGAACTTATCGATTATCGTGTATTCACTCATTTGTTTGATATTTTTCATTGATTGATTAAATACGTAAAAACACAGCTAAAATCCCTTTCAGCAAAGTGTAAACATTGACTTAAATCACTTATAGTTTCGATCTATGTGTATGTTGTGCAAAATGATGTAGAATACAACAATCTGTTTGCTGTGTAGAATTTTCTGATATATGATATGTTGGTATTTGTTATGTGGACCGCAAGATAAGCACCGCTGAGCTTGCTCGAAGAAACACAAATCTGGCACCTAAGGGGTTCCAGAGAATCGTTTTGCCTGCGGGCTCCCGGTGCGGTCAATGCGGTTCACATGCGGAGTATATAAGTGGATGAGTGTGAGTGCCATGTATGCCTTTCTCCTCTGGTCTGGTCATGAACGGTTGGGTCAGAATAAAGAGAGAAACATCATCTCTGTCTTCCTGGGTCTTCTTCGTCAGGCTGCATTACCATCTGCACTCCTCTGCTCTTCTGCTCTTCTGCCTCCTGTCTTCACCTTCACCCTTACCACCACACCATCACAAGAAGAAGAAGAACAACAACAAATAATAATAAAAAGAATAACAACAACAACCAACTACAACAACAATGATAATACTAGTGATAATAATAATAATGATGATGATGATGATGATATTTCTTCAAACAGGCGCTGACCTGAAAGAGCGAGCGGAAATGACCAATGAAGAAGTGTCCATCTTTGTCAAAAAGCTTCGATTCACCATGTCGGAGCTGGCTTCACTGCCTATGCCCACCATTGCTGCCATAGATGGCGCTGCGCTGGGTGGTGGTCTGGAGATGGCTCTGGCTTGTGACATGAGGATCGCCGGTAAGAGACGGCAGTCTGTGGAGGTGTAATTCTGGTGTGTTAATGTATGGTAGTGTGGAATGGGGTTGGCACGTGAAATGTGTAATGCTGGTGAAGGTGGTTTTTTTTGTTTTTTTTAAATGCAAATAATAATTATAATAATAATAATTAATAATAATAATTGTAATAATAATTTTAATAATTATAATTACAATATTTATATTAATAATAATTATAATAATAGTAATTATGATAATAATTTTAATAATAATTACAATATTTATATAGCGCAAAATTTTGATAAAATCAAATCTAAGCGCTGAAACAGACACATAAGCATGCAGGCACACACACTCACGCACACGCACACACACACACACACACACACACACACACACACACACACACACACACACACACACACACACACACACATGCACACGCATGGCTATAAATGGGGAGAAAGAATAAAAGCAATGGAAATTAGAGAGCATATACACAAATGTTTGTGACTGGTAATAGATCTATGTCAATTCTGCAAATGATAGAAATCTATGATGTTGAAGTTTAGGTGATTTAGGCCCCTACTCACATATATTTTAGAGTTCTTAGTTATGTTTAAATTTGTATTCAGGTTTTTTTGTTTTTTTTAATCCCCTGTGTGATGAATTGGACGGAGTGGTCAACACCAGGGCCATCTCCTTAGATTATATGTGCGAATGTATTGATATGTGTACTTCATTTTCTTTTCCTTTTTTTTCCTGTTGAAGGCTTGTGTATGTCTTCAAATGGCTATAGCTCTGATATGGCTGTGTGTAGTCAGCTGGACATTAAATAACAATAACGATAACAATAACATTAAGTCCTTGCATTTTGAATTGCTCATCTTTAACATATTTCTTGAGTTGTATTCACAATGTATTTGGTTTAATTATTTTAAAACTGTACTTGTGCATGCTCAAAAGACATAAAGATGAGAATTGGAATGGCCAAGAACAGTATGGTTCAATTGAACAATATTTGGAAAGACCACAGCATAACAGCAGACCTTAAGATAAAACTCTTAAAATGTCTTGTCTGGCCAGTGATGTTATACGGCTGCGAGGCATGGACAATGAAGAAAGAGGATGAAAGACGAGTGGAAGCAGCAGAGCTGTGGTTTTACCGAAGACTGCTGAGGGTCAAATGGACGGATAGGCGCTCAAATGAAAGCATACTGAATGAGTTGGGTACTACACGCAAGCTCCTAGTACTCATACAACGGAGGAGACTGAAATATGTTGGACACGCAATCCGTAATGAGAGAACAGACTTGATGTCCACTGTCCTCCAAGGTAAAGTGGAAGGAAAGAGAAACAGAGGACGGCCACCTGCATCACTTGCTAGAAACATCACAAACATCAGTGGCAGGAAACTCCAGGAGGTGGTCAGACTTAGCCAAGATCGAGAGTGCTGGAGGCAACTTGTGAGGACATCATGTGCAGCGGCCAACACTGTTCCCGGTGACGCCGACAGGTGACAAGGTGACTTGTGCATATTTATCATGTCAGAACAACTTTTAGGTTAATCTGACAGTAAATGTTTTTTTTATGATTTTTACAAGAAAAACCCAAAACAGAATTTTTCACTTGATTGTTTCAACAACAACAGCAACAACAACAACAACAACAACAACAACAACAACAACAACAAAAAAGGAGCATTGTACTGGACTTTTGCACTTCTACTTTTTAATTAAAGAGACAAGATGTCTCTAGAATGTGAATTGATATAGATACTCATTTGTCACCAAATTGATTTTATCCAATGGGGTCTGTTGTCATCCATGTTTTTCTGTAAAATTCTAGAATGAAGTGGTTCACTGGAATGATTCTCGCTGTTCTTGTGTTAAACTCAGCTCAGTACAAGTTGTGTTCTTTGTATCTAAAATAAGAGAAATCTGTCAGTTCATCTGTTTGCATTGACAATTGATAAAAAGTGTTGTTGTGTCTATATTTTTTTGTGTTTGTGTTAGTTGTGTGTTGTGGTGTGTGTAATTTAGTGTCGATTAGTTCAAATCTGTTTTTATGCTATTAGACAATTTTTGAATTTAAGCTGTTTTATGATGTGTTAGTGTTCTATATGTGTGTGTGTTGTTGTGTGTGTATGGTGTGTGTGTGTGTGTGTGTGTGTGTGTGTGTTGTGTGTGTGTGTGTGTGTGTGTGTGTGTGTGTGTGTGTGTGTGTGTGTGTGTGTGTGTGTGTGTGTGTGTTTTGCATGCTGTGGTTTTGTGTTGGTTGTCCTGTGTGTGAGCCAGCAACAAATGCCCAGATTGGACTGATCGAAACATCTCGGGGTCTGCTCCCTGGTGCTGGTGAGAGAGAAGCATGAGTGTTGTTCTGTGTGATCATCAGTTTACAGTAATAAACACACACACACATACTCGCACATACACACACACATACACACACACACACACACACACACACACACACACACACACACACACACACACACACACACACACACACACACACACACACACACACATACACACACACACATGTTTTTTTCCCAGTCTTCTTAGCATTCATTTCCATAGTTTTCAAAGAGAGCTCCTTTGCTGCTGTGGGATGTTTAACATGCGCTTAGTGCATGCTGCGCACAGGACCTCAGTT
Organism: Monoplex corrugatus; assembly: GCA_030674185.1. NCBI lineage: Eukaryota > Metazoa > Mollusca > Gastropoda > Littorinimorpha > Ranellidae > Monoplex > Monoplex corrugatus. The sequence continues at coordinate 95,900,184 of CM060312.1, read as the reverse complement.
TATCTTCACATCTGAAAGACTAGCACCCAGACTACCACTTAAGATGCAGTGGAGGGTGAGAGAAGAGAAGAATCCTTGTCTGATATGCAGTTTGAACCTTGGTTTCAATTTCCCATATCCTTGGCAAGTGTGAGGCCCCCTCATGGGTTTATGTGCAGGCATAAGGCGTGTGCCACGGTCACCATACACGTGGCACCTGTGACGTTAGTGCATATGGAATTCATTCCAGGCTCGGAGATGTCATCTTGAGAAACTGAAACTGCAGTTGAGACTGGGCAAGTCTTTTAACCAGTAGGCCACCTGTCTTGTTTCATTTATCCATCTTTCTGTTCATCAGGGGGATCACAGCGACTGCCCCGTACCATCGGGGTGGCCAGGGCCAAAGAACTTATCTTCACCAGTCGAAGGCTGGATGGAAACCAGGCAGAGCGAATGGGGGTGGTCAATCATGTAGTGCCACAGAATGATGAGGGGACGGCCGCTTACCATCGAGCTTTGGAACTAGCTGAGGAGATTTTGCCTCAGGTAGGGTTTTGTGTGTGTGTGTGTGTGTGTGTGTGTGTGTGTGTGTGTGTGTGGTGTGTGTGTGTGTGTGTGTGTGTGTGTGTGGTGGTGGTGTGCGTGGTGTGGTGTGGTGGTGGTGGTGTGTGTGTGTGTGTGTGTGTGTGTGTGTGTGTGTGTGTGTGGTGTGTTGTGTGTGTGTGTGTGTGTGTGTGTGTGTGTGTGTGTGTGTGTGTGTTTGTTGTGTGTGTGTGTGGTGTGTGTGGTGTGTGTGTGTTGTGTGTGGTGTATGTGTTGTGTGTGTGTGTGTGTGTTGGTGTATGTTGTGTGTGTTTTGTATGTGTGTGTGTGTGTGTGTGTGTGTGTGTGTGTGTGTGTGTGTGTGTGTGTGTGTGTGTGTGTGTGGTGTTGTGTGTGTGTGTGTGTGTGTGTGTAGTGTATGTGTGTGTGTGTGTGTGTGTGTGGGGTGTGGTGGGTGTGAGTTGTGTGTGTGTTGTGTGTGTGTGTGTGTGTGTGTGCTGTGTCTGGTCAGTTATGTGTGTGTGTGGTGCGGCGTGTGTGTGTGTGTGTGTGTGATGTGTGTGTGTAGTGTGATCATTAATGTGTTGTGTGTGTGTGTGAGACAGGAGGGGGGAGGTGGTACACAGTCAAACTTATAAATCCTAGGTGGCTTGTTGCATGTGCAGTCACTTACTGCGACTAGGATAAAGGTGCAGACTTTTTTCATACCGTTTCCATCAGGACCCAACTGATACATGGAGCAGGCCTGTATCTTTGCTGGTTGTGTATTGTGTAATGAATGCCAAGGTTGAAACTGAACATATGTAATACATATCAAAACAAGTGTGACTGCCCGCATTCATGCAAACAGGAACCAGAAAAAAACATGAAAAATGTATTCAATACAACCAGACAGACAAGACAGGCGCAACTGGCCTTTGTCAAGCGTAAGAGCACAAACAAACAAAGAAACACCAGGTACAAACATTTTTCTACATACAGCAGACCTGTATCTTTGCTGGATGGAGCAGCAGGGAAGTTTCAGTCTTTTTCTCTAGTTTTTTGTATCTGGTTATGTTTGTTTGTTTGTGATCTTATGCTTGACAAAGGCCAGTTGGCCGAAAATTTGCACCTGTCTTGTCTGGTTGTATTAAATACGCACTCTTATTCTTTTTTGTTTGATTTTTCTGGTTCCTATATGTAATACATGTTACAACATTCACATGAAACATGTTACATTTCTAATACTACTATATATTGATGGCAGGGCCCCATTGCTCTCAAGATGGCCAAACTTGCCATCAATCACGGTAGCGAGGTAAGTCAACTCTGCTTATACCCAAATCTAAAAATATGACAGGTGTGACAGTCATGTGGGTAACATGTTGGACTTCCAGTTGGAAGAATGGGGTTCAATTCTACCTGGGTATCTCCCGCCTGGTGGGTAAAGGGTGGAGATTTTTCCAGTATACCAGTAGAGATGCTGACAGAGAAGGCATGGGCATAAAGACGGGAGGAAAAAATCTTACAAACCTGCGCTATGCCGATGATACTGCGCTGTTAGCAGACAACATTACGGCATAAAAAGAATTCTATACAGGGTAGATGCAGCAGGCAAAAAGGCTGGCCTAAACTTGAACGCCAAGAAAACGAAAATGCTACATATCAAAGACAAAGACACGACATTACAATTAACAAAGTTCTTTTCTCTAGAAACTGTTAAGGATTTCAAATATCTTGGCTATGTGAAAACTGATGATGGAACCTGCTCCAAAGACATCAAGATAAGAATTGGAATGGCAAAGCAAAAAATGGTCAAACTCAACAACATCTGGAAAGACAGAGGCATACCAAATGGCCTGAAAGTTAGACTTTTATAATGTTTAATCTGGCCGGTCATGATTATAGCTGCGAAGCCTGGACTCTGAAAAATCTGAAAAAACTGATTGCACAAGAATTGAGGCAGCAGAGATGTGCTTTTATCGGAGACTACTAGGTATCAAATGGACAGATAGAAAAACTAAAGAAAATGTCCTGGAAGAACTTGATACCACCAGAAAACTACTAGCAGACATCAACAAGAGAAGACTAAAATACATTGGCCTTGTGTCACGCAACAAGAACACGGACTTCATGGCAACCATCTTTCAAAGAAAAATAATGGCAAAAAGGAAGAAAGGCAGACCTCCATCTCATACATCAGTAACATAACCAACATCAGTGGCTTAAATATTCAAGAAATTGTCCACAAAAGTCAAGACAGAGCGGCCTGGACGGAGACGGTGGCATCCAGATGCGCAGGGCCAACACCTGAACCTGGTGACACCGACAAGTGAGACAAGTGAGTGAGACAGCTTAACAAGAGTGCAGACCTGCTAGTGTCTGACCCCCTTGTAAGCATATTACAGATCTTGTGGGTCATATCAGTGTCTGATGGCTTGGCCTCTGGAAACATGAAAACACCCAGCATGGATGTCCACCAAAAACCCACACCATGCAGCAACACACTGCACATTGTGTAAGGTCAGAGAACTATGTGCATACACACATCTGAGAAATTTGAAACACATAAAGAACATTCTGAAAACATAAAGCATAGTTCATAATCATAAATGTTGCATTGTAGTGTATGTCTAAAAACAAAATAGAATATAGTAAAATGAAATAGATACAAAAATAATAAAAACTTGAGGACCTCACTAATCTCGGATCAGCTCTTTGTTTTAAAGCCCACTTTCCTGCCTTGTTCATTGATTTATCTTCCTCAGTCAGTGAAGCGACCTGTGAAAAATTTAATGTATATGTTCAAAACAAATTCAGTGTTCTGGAAGACATTGGTGACAGTGAGGAACAATGGACAAAGTTGAGAATACTCGATGAATGAAGCATGTGAAGAAATCCCTAGAAAAGCGAAAGACTGTTGTAGGCTTGATGGAAGAACGGAGGAAGGCAAGGGGAATAGAGAAAAAATACAAAAAAATAAACAAAGAAATCAGGAATAGGTGCAATGAAGCTAAGGGAGCTTGGCTGAAAACAAAGTGCAAAGAAACAGAAGACCGACATAAAACAAATCCTCAGTGTATATACAGAAGAATTGAAGAAATTGTCCCGTTTCCACAAAGTGTCATATCTATATACTGTATATTATGTCTGTCCTGTTTTCACAAGGTGTGTCATGTTTACATACTAAATATATCTGTCCTGTTTCCACAAGGCATGTCATATTTATAAACTAAATATATCTGTCCTGTTTCCACAAGGTGTGTCTTATTTATGTACAAAATGTATCTGTCCTGTTTCCACAAGACGTGTCTTATTTATGTACAAAATATATCTGTCCTGTTTCCACAAGGAGTGTCTTATTTATAAACTAAATATAGCTGTCCTGTTTCCACAAAGTGTGTCTTGTTTATATTCTAAATATGTCTGTCCTTTTCCACAAGGTGTGTCATGTTTATATACTAGATATGTTTGTCCTGTTTCCACAAGGCATGTCATCTTTATATACTAAATATATCTGTCCTGTTTCCACAAGGAGTGTCTTATTCATATACTATATAATTATATTTGTCCTGTTTCCACAAGGTGTGTCATGTTTATGTACTAAATGTGACCTCCCACCACAAAATCAGTCTTAACTCGCAGTCAGTCGAACAGCACTAGGAGCTGAAAAGGTGACTGAGGGTCTATTCGGGCTGTTTTGACTTTTTTTCTAAATTGATTTCTGTAGACTAGAATCTATCTCCCACATAATTTTTTTTCTTGAAAAAATATCATTAATCAATTTAAATCGGTATTTTAATACACTGATCGCAGCAGAAAGAACGCAATTTCCTACCAGAAGTACCTATTTTTGTCTCTTATTATGAACCATAACCTGTACAGTACCCGCACATGTAATATACTGATGGAAAGCTCTTTGGTGCACCTTTCAGATAATGACAGCGAAAATTAGAAACAAACTGGGTCAAAGCCACCAAATAAAAGAATTTAAGGAAAATGTGTAGGAGAGCACACAAAAACTTTAGAGGCCGTTTTCTCAAAATGTCCGTCATACAACTTAATAACTTTAAACATACATACCTTCTAAATTTTTTTGAGTACAAGCTTTATTCAAGTACCAAAATAATCAGCAGAATGTACACTTTCCAGTGATATGTATATCTCAAAATGCCCAAAATGCTAGTTAAGACTGATTTCGTGGTGGGAGGTCACAAATACATCTGTCCTGTTTCCACAAGATGTGTTGTGTTTATATACTAAATATATGTATGTCCTGTTTCCACAAGGTGTGTCATGTTTATGTACTAAATATATCTGTCCTGTTCCCACAAGGTGTGTTGTGTTTATATTCTAAATATATCTGTCCTGTTCCCACAAGACGTGTCATGTTTATAGGCTAAATATATTTGTCCTGTTTCCACAAGGTGTGTCATGTTCATATACTGAATACATCTGCCCTGTTTCCACAAGGTGTGTCATGTTTATACCCTATATATATCTGTCCTGTTTCCACAAGGTGTGTCATGTTTATATACTAAATATATCTGTCCTGCATTCTGTTGTCATGATGTGAGGTTTGTATTAATATAACATCTCACATTGTTGTACATGTCCACATATAGCGCGTCAATGCTTTTTGAGCAAAGAACCTTGTCTTTTTGCATTTGTACTCAGGTTTTTGTTTAACTCCCTTGATGATAAATGTTACAGAATAGTCAGTAACAGGGGGCATATCTACAGATCATATGTGTGGATGCAGTGATACGTGTACTTGATGATCTTTTCCATGTTTTCTTTTTTCCAGGGTCGTCGATGTGCATAGACGTGTGTGTTTTGTTTGAGATCATTATAGCACTGATAGGACTCTCAGCAGTCATCTGGGCTTTAAACACTGATGATGATAATTAATCTTCTGTGCAAGGCAAAAACAACAAACAAAAAGACAGAAAAAATATAACATCGCATAAACTGAATATACACATGTTGAAAATCAACACATTTTCTCTCGGTGTTTTATTTGTTTCTTACTTTATTTCTGTATGTTTCTGCTTTGTTTTGTTATATTTAAATTCGTTGGCAGAACATAATGATTATTGGTATGGCTCGCTCATTTTGATTTCTTTAGTTCTCAGTGGTGTTGTAATGTAATGTTTTTCTTTTTGTATATGTGCTCTTGATTAATCTGGTTGATGGGTTGATTGACTAGTAATTGGTTGATTTGATTGGTTGGTTGGTTGGCTGTTTGGTTGATTGGTTTGTTTTCTGGTGACATAAATTGGTTGGTTGGTTGGTTGGTTGGTTGGTTGTTTGGTCGGTGGGTGGGTTGGATGGATGGTTGATTGATTGATAAATTGATTAATTGATTGCTTTGTGTTCAGGTGGACATTAATTCAGGAATGAAGTACGAGGAAGCTTATTATGCTGGGGTAAGACATTACTGATCCACACATGCACACAGACTAAGACTAAGGGAATTAATCATGACAGGAAAACATCACTGCCTTGTGGTTACCTCGGGAGAGAACCAGGTTAAGGGAGTAAACCCTGACAGAAAACCGATAGAAGGCAATGGGAAACCACCATTGTATATTCCAATGATAAATATGGCCAGCCAAAAGAGAAACTAGAAAGGCTCAGTGTTGATGGAAAAGATCTAAGAATAATTGGAAATACATATTCGGAACAAACAGCGGCAATTACAGCGAAACCATCAGGAAGAGGAAAAATGATACGCAACATTCATTATGCAGATGATCATGCTTTTTGCAGAAAATCAAAAAGACCTACAAAATCTTGTGAATATGATAGAAGTAGAAATAGCAAAAGTATAGGGCTGGAGCTAAATAGCAAGCAGACTGAAGTCATGGCAATCAGTAAAAAAAAAACCCAAGAAATCCCCTCATGCAAAATAACAGCAAATGGCACAACATTGAGACAGGTTGATAAGTTCAAATATCTGGGAAATGGTCATCTCACTAGATGGCAGATGCACATCAGAAATAGCCAACAGAATCAGCCACGCTAAAACAGCATTCAAGAAGATGAAAAGCATTCTTACCAACAAGTATCTGTCAGTTAACATCAGGAAGAGAGTTCTTGAGTGTTATACTGTTGCACAGTTGTGGATAGACAACACACAAAGCCAGAACAAGATTGAGGGAGCCGAGTTGTGTTTTCTAAGAAGAATGTTGCGAGTTCCATGGACAGCAAAGAAAACAAACGAGACAGTCTTAAAGGAGGCAGACACAAGAAGATCATCAATAAAGATTAGAAAAAGACAAGCAACATTTATATGACATCTTGTGAGGCAAGAGAAATTAGAGCGCCTAGTCAGACTCATGTTCCCCTTTGCACACTTGTATAAATTTGGAAACTTTCTCTGGTCATTCGGTTAAAGATATATATACATCCATCCCCCATGCATTATACAACATGATGGTGATGATGGTGATGGTGACTGAGTCTTTAGACCCCTTTTTATGTATGTTTTAGTGTCTTTAGTTATGTTTAAATTTGTATTCAGGTTTGGTTTTTAAATCCCCTGTATGATAAATTGGATGGAGTGGTCAACATCAGGGGCATCTCCTTAGAGTATGTGCACGAATGCTTTGATGTGTGTACTGAATTTTCTTTTCCTTTTTTTTTAACCTGTTGTAGTACTGTGTGTGTTTTGAAACAGTTATAGCCCTGATATGGCTCTGTGCAGTTGGCTGGGCTTTTAGCAACAGTAAGAATAAGACTGACAGATGAGTAGGCATACTGGTCCTCGTGGCCTGGTGTGGGACTTCATGTAGGATAAAAGACTGATCCTGAGACATATTCTTTCACAGACACTGCATGGGAAGGAGTCCTGTGACTTTGAGTTCTGTCTCTGCCGGTTCCTCTTCTGTTGAGTCTGTGCTGTTCAGTCTCAGCTAAGATAGTCTGGACATCTCATGCGCATGCAGGATAACAGGCTACAAAAGCAGCTCTTCTAATGTGAACAGACAGAGGGCCATCGACCAAGAGGACGGCCAAGGCTTCGCTACAAAGACACCCTGAAAAAATCCCTCCAGAAATGTGATATTGATGAAGAACAGTGGGGAATCATGGCCACAAACAGGTCTGAATGGAGGCAAGCTATTGGCAAGGGAACAGAAGCTTATGAAAATGAAAGACGAAGCAGCCAAGTGGAAAAGCGTGCAGCAATTAAGGTCAGAACCAACTCTGCAGAGCGTTCCTCTGAATGTCCAGTATGTGGCCGCCTGTGTGCATCAGACTTTGGCCTGAGATCCTATATGAGGGTACACAAATGAATAAAGTGATAGATTGGACTTTGTCGACCACAATAGTCGACCATATATATGTATATACACATATGCTGTTCAAATGCGATTGTGCCCTGTGTGCACTGCTGTCACCAGCTTACTTTCTTGTGTGCAATGTCTTCTCAGCTAATGGTGTTGAAGCCACAGTAACAAGGTTGGCCTTCAGAGTATCCTTTAGTGATCTACCCTGCTCATGGTGTCCTTACTTCTAGTTCTCTGTACAGGAGCATCTTGGGGTTCAGTTATCTGTCACAGGGATAATGTATCATGTCCTTTAACATAGTCGGCATATGATGAATAGAAGGTCTGTACTTGGCAAGCCACACTTCTTGAGAACTTTAGGGATGGACACTTGAGTTTGCTGTATAATGTTGCAACTCTTATGAAGACATCTTTAGTGGAACCACTCTTGCTGTTGAATGTGCTTTTGGTAGGTCTTGTATCAGTTTAACAGGGGGCTTGGGCTATTGCTCTGTACACAATATAATTATATGCATTCATATAATCATATGCAAACAGACTTCTCTCTTACCACCCCCCCCCCTCCCTCCGTGGGGATGCTGGTGGCTCTTTCAGTATAAATAGTATCCCCACCTTCTGGAAATTCTATGCTAGAAATTTCCTCTTTTCTGTCGCTCTTTTTGTTTCTGTCTTCCTCCTTTTCTTTCTGTCATTTCTTCCTATCATTTTCTGCCTTGCTGGTCCATTCACCTGTATGTGTTCGGTAAAGTCTTTCATTTTTTCTCTTAAGATTGATAATTGGGTACATGTATTGAGTGCATTTTTGGCTCTAGGGAGGTGAAATATGCAGGAGCAGTTTTAGGTAATTTATGCTCATTTTTATATATGTTTTGGTGTCCTTAGGTATGCTTAAAATTGTATTCAAGTGTTTTTTAAATCCCCTGTGCGATAAATTGGACAGAGTGGTCAACGCCAGGGGCATCTCCTTATACTATATGCACCAATGCATTGATATTTGTACTTAATTTTCTTTTCTTTTTCTGTTTAAGTTTTGTATTTTTTGACATGGTTATAGCCCTGGTATGGCTCTACCTAGTCGGCTGGGTTTAACTCACTCGGTACGGAGAGTTTTTCCCCTTGCGTTTCCCCTGGTACGGCCCATTTTGAAGGGTTAGGAAAAAAATCACAAAAAATACAAAACATAAAGGAACAAAATGAAACTTTCAGATCTGAATATTTACATGCTGGGTTAGTTCATGCCAAAATATTGAAGTTCTTCCTTGAATTTTTCTTCTTCATGTGCCACGTTGAAAATACCCCAAATTTTGTGGTCAGGATCACCGTACAGTCACACACTTTGATCAGCTCCATGAACACACAGTCAAAGGTGAGAAGGTCTTTGTATGCACAAAACAACATGAATAAAGTAGACTTTGCTCAGGGTAAAAAAAAAGATTATTAGTGATATTATATGAATAAATGTTACAAATTGTTACACAGGGGAGTTATAGGGGCGTGGCACTCAAATGAGACATGCAGGCCACAAGAGCCAGAGAAGGACGCAAAGTGGGAGAAAAACTAAAATCTTCGTGCCAGTCATGCATTCATAAAGTGAATGAAACCTCCATCAGGCATGCGACTCGCTGTACTTGGCCTGCTGTCTGCTCGCCTCTCGTGACGTGTACGCCCACCTCCCTTACCCACTTCACTGTTGTTTGAAACTGGGTCACTGTCAGTACCTTCTTGCTGGCAGCTTCCATCACTTGATACACTTTCACCATTATCTTCAGCATACTCCTCGATGTCCAATCCTTCAGTCTGAAGCACTTCAATCACTTTAGCAGCAGTAAAATGCCGCCGACGCGATCTACTTTGTTCGAAAACTCGTACTCGCCTGCGACGCCATTTTCGACACGAATGCAGATTAGCAAGTCATTCGGGGTGCCGAAGACAATCGCTTCCCGACGAGTGTAGTGTTACGGAATCTCACGAAGTAACTTTCCACTTGACCCTTGACATGTTTGCAGTGACCACTGTGGCTATGGTAAGCATGCAGGCTCAACAGGGGAGCGTCGAAAAATTTTTAATTATTGAAACCGCTATAGCATTCCGTTGTACGCAACCGTGCCTTTCATCACGACCGCTATAGCGTTCCGTCGTACCGAGTGAGTTAAAGAACAATAACAATAACAATAGCCCCTCTCATGTATGACATGTTTTAAATAAGGGTACAAAGTAAAGGAGGAGTAATACATACAGGTGTTGCTGTGCTGCAGGTAATCCCCACCAAGGACAGACTGGAAGGTCTGGCAGCCTTCAGGGAGAAACGGAAACCAGTCTACAAAGGGCATTAACTGTGCAGAGCCATTGAGCGTTATTCTGACATGGTGATCTGCCCTTGTGTAAGTCAAGTCAGATTGTATTCCAAACAAATCCATTAAGAAATAGGTAACAGTTGGAAGAATAAAGAACAAATAGATAACTGTTAACAGTTAACAGTTTTACGCAGTAAACGAAATCATGAATTTTTTAAACACGATTCAAATTTTTTTCTCTCAGGATTGTTGAACAATTTTTTAACTGAAATGCATATTGATACTTTCGGCGATTATAAAATCGATTGTTTTCATGAAGTTTTGCAGTCCAGTTTTGTACATTACTAATTGTGGAATTTTTGTTTTATTTCCGATTAAAGTCTCTTGCTGGGTGGCCTTTCATTCCAGTTGTCAATGAATGAATTAACCAGCCCAAGGATATTCAACAATGATGAAAAAACAACTCATAAGACAATGATAAAGATCTTATTGTTCTGTAATTTAAACATAAATGTATATATCATGCTTTATTTTCATAATCTCTAATTTAAACATAAATGTATACATCATGCTTTATTTTTATAATCAGATAGTTTATACCAAAAATTGTGTAAACAGCAATTACTTTAATATCAAGAGGGTGTTGACACTGTTCATCCAAGATTAAAAATATGTGTAGGGGTAGATCTTTCGTATGTGCAAAATCATTATGTGTAATTTTATCTGCGACTTACTGGACACCACACCTCATACCATACAACAATATTGGCGCATAATCTGTTCAAAATAGTTCTATGAACCTAGCAACAGGCAAAACTGGGTTATGACATTTCCTCATGAAACAAAACATTGCTCTTGATGTGTGCGTCTATAAGTTCTTTTTATCTTTCTTTTCTTGTATGCTGGTTTCAGGATATTCTTATACCTAAATTTGATAGATATTGGAAATCATGTTATTTCATAATGTCTTAGTTATGAGATAGTGGAAATCATGTTATTTCATAATATTTTAGTTATGGTAAATAGTTATGAGACAGTGGAAATCATGTTATTTCATAATGTTTTAGTTATGGTAAATAGTTATGAGATAGTGGAAATCATGTTATTTCATGTCTTCTCACCTGTCTCACCTGTCGGCGTCACCGGGAACAGTGTTGGCCGCTGCACATGATGTCCTCACAAGTTGCCTCCAGCACTCTCGATCTTGGCTAAGTCTGACCACCTCTTGGAGTTTCTTGCCACTGATGTTTGTGATGTTTCTAGCAAGTGATGCAGGTGGCCGTCCTCTGTTTCTCTTTCCTTCCACTTTACCTTGGAGGACAGTGGACATCAAGTCTGTTCTCTCATTACGGATTGCGTGTCCAACATATTTCAGTTTCCTCCGTTGTATGAGTACTAGAAGCTTGCGTGTAGTACCCAACTCATTCAGTATGCTTTCATTTGAGCGCCTATCCGTCCATTTGACCCTCAGCAGTCTTCGGTAAAACCACAGCTCTGCTGCTTCCACTCGTCTTTCATCCTCTTTCTTCATTGTCCATGCCTCGCAGCCGTATAACATCACTGGCCAGACAAGACATTTTAAGAGTTTTATCTTAAGGTCTGCTGTTATGCTGTGGTCTTTCCAAATATTGTTCAATTGAACCATACTGTTCTTGGCCATTCCAATTCTCATCTTTATGTCTTTTGAGCATGTTCCATCGTTTGTCTTGACTGAACCTAAATATCTAAAGTCCTTGACATTTTCTAGAGGGACTTGGTTTAGCATGATCTGGTCCTGTCTAGTGTTATATTTGCCTGCAACATGCATAACCTTTGTCTTCTTTGAATTTAAGTCCAGCCCAGCTGCCTTTCCAACCCGGTCTACCCTGTACAGGATCCTCCTAGAGCCTGTAATGTTGTCTGCCAGTAATCCTGTGTCATCTGCGTAGCGTAAATTTGACAGGTTTCTACCACCAATATTTACTCCCATGTCTTCTATGTCTTCTATGTCTTCTATTTCATGTCTTAGTTATGGTAAATAGTTATGAGATAGTGGAAATCATGTTATTTCATAATGTTTTAGTTATGGCAAATAGTTATGAGATAGTGGAAATCATGTTATTTCATAATGTTTTAGTTATGGTAAATAGTTATGAGATAGTGGAAATCATGTTATTTCATAATGTCTTAGTTATGGTAAATAGTTATGAGATAATGGAAATCATGTTATTTCATAATGTCTTAGTTATGGTAAATAGTTATGAGATAGTGGAAATCATGTTATTTCATAATGTCTTAGTTATGGTAAATAGTTATGAGATAATGGAAATCATGTTTATTCATAATGTCTTAGTTATGGTAAATATTGGGAGCTTTAAGATTTTCCTTCTGAAGAACGTAGCCACTTTTGTGATCGTCTGTGGTGATTTTCATAACATAGAATCTGACGTGTGTGGTGCCTATCTTAATGCTTCAATCATTCTGGTGACGTCAGCTTAGTGTTTCTTAAGTCACACTTCCCACTTTCTGCTTCCGTTTCAAGACATTGCCAGTGCAGAGGGTATTGCACAGACTTAAGGAGTCTGTCGGATTATGACTGGTAGATTTGGGTGGAGCTCATAGCGAACTGTCCCAGTGTGATGAATCCATGTGAACAAACTCTTATTGTGAGTACACCTACCAAAAATGCAAACTACAGTTTTAATTTCAGTTTCTCAAAATGACGTCTCTCCGTACTCAGAATGAATTCCATATCCACTAACGTCACAGATGCCATGTGATGGAGAAGATCCAGAATGATCACGGCACAACCCTTAAGCCTGCACATAAACCCATGAACTGGCCAGGTCCTGAGGTCCTATCTAGCCTATGGTTTTTTATTTTTATTACATTAGTATTGTGTCCAACTACAACAACAGAGTTGATTGTCATCAGCCCACCTGACAGCTTGAATTCTCTGTACTTCACTGTAAAGTGTCTTTAGGCATAATGCGCACTGACACTAGCTGACTTTGTAGAAGAGTGCTATACAAGAAGGATTTATGATGGAACATTTTCCAATCTTATGTTGATCAGAATGGGGATGATAATGACAATGATGATATCATGGGGTTCCATCTCGGATTGAGACTGCGTGACAAGGCTGTGCTGTATGCATATTTTCATGTATATCCTGACATCAACCAGGCCCGAGAGACACAGGTATGTGCTGTGTTGGCCTGGAGATTTGAACAACACCTGCAATAACATATCTGCAAAAAGGACAAGACTTGACTGCGTAGTCCCGGTCTTCCTCGTGAGCCCAAAGCATACTCAGAGTCAAAGGTAATTGGACCAAAAAGTCCTCCAATAATTTTTCGGGCCCATGGGGAATCGGATATATGAAGTTCAAGTCAGTAACTTGTGTGGTTTTGCCAAGAGAATTGACCATCTGTGGCCCAGTCAGTGTCATACATTCATGATGACTTAACCCTTTCATACCCCAACCCTGTCCACCAATGCCTACGTGAAACTGGTGGATAGCATCAGGGATTGAAAAGGTAAATGTTGGTGATGTTGCCATGGTGATTGTTACAAGTTGAATCTGTAACGGGAGTTTTAACTTGATAGTTTGAAAATGGGAGATTGCACTTTGCAGCTTCTCGTTTTGTGTAAATATTTTGAGTTTTTTAAAGCAGAATGGCTGGCTTTTGTTAAAGACCAGTGGACTCATGATTTGATATCTCAAGTTCAATCCCAAGCTGCAGCATGGAAACTGTTTGCTGGCCATCTGAATGTTTCAGTAATCCTGGTGATGTCAGCTTAGAGTTCCATAGGTCCTATCCTCCCCCCCCCCTTTTTTTTTTTTCTTCCTCCTTTTATTTCCAGACCTTGCCAGCACACAGGGTTCTGCACAGGCTCCGGAAGCCTGCCAGTTGCCAGAGGGCAGAATGGGTGGAGCTCATATGGCAGTGTCTGAGTGCAGTGAATCCTCTTGAGTAAACTTCAGACTTCAGATTTCAGAGTGCTGACGTATGTTTAGAGTGTTTCTCATGTCATAGCGTCCTCCTGGTTTGGATGTGAGAAATAAAATTAACGTAGTCTACAGGTCAACTGCTTTCTCCCTGCATTGAGTGGACACTTGTTGCTATACATTATTCTCATAACTGATTCATGTTAAGTGACGTGTTGATTTACTTTGGTTAATTAATCCTTCCACTACCACAACCTACCTATCTCCAGCGAACATTTAACACTTTGAGTCCCTTTTTCCTGCAGAAAGCTGGTGGATAGGGTGAGGGAGTCAAAGGGTTAAGTTTTTTGCTTTGCTGTCATGGTTGATCAAGCAGGATGTAATGGGGAGGCAGAGGAAGTCAAAGGGTTTAAGCACAGAACGTATCTCCTTGTTGCCATATGTTGTCATGTTTGAGGTTATTATGTTTATGTTTTACATCATCCATCAATGTGTTCACAAGAATGATCACGTTTATGCAGCAGCAAGTAATGTGAATTGCTCAATATATCTTTATAGTTATAATGTATTATTCTGTGATCTTTATAGTTATATTATGAATGATACTCTGAAGTGCCCACATCATGTTGATTGGTTTATGTTCTCTGAAATCCCCTCACAGTTTATTGACTGTATTGTAAATGTGGAAGGCTTGGCTGTATTGTGATGTGGAAGGTTTGAGGACTGTATTGTGAATGTGGAAGGTTTGAGGACTGTGTGTCATATGTGGAAGATTTGAGGACTGTATTGAAATGGGAAGTTGAGACGTATTGTATGTGGAAGTGGGACTGTATTGTGTATGTGGAAGGTTTGAGACTGTATTTGTATGTGGAATTGAGGATGATGTTTGGATTGAGGACTGTATTGTGTATGTGGAAGGTTTGAGGACTGTATTGTAGTAAGTGAGACTTTGGTAACTGGAGGTTATGAGGACTGTATTGTGTATGTGGAAGGTTTGAGGCTGTATTGTGTATGTGGAAGGTTTGAGGACTTATTGTGTTGTAATTGGCTATTGTTATGTGGAAGGTTTGAGGACTGTATTGCTATGTGGAAGGTTTGAGGACTTTGTATGTGAAGTTTGAGTGTATGTGAGTGGAAGGTTTGAGGACTGTATTGATGTGGAAGGTTTGAGGACTGTATTGTGTATGTGGAAGGTTTGAGGACTGTATTGTGTATGTGGAAGGCTTGAGGACTGTATTGTGTATGTGGAAGGTTTGAGGACTGTATTGTGTATGTGGAAGGTTTGAGGACTGTCTTGCCATGTGGAAGGCTTGAGGCTGTATTGTGTATGTGGAAGGTTTGAGGACTGTATTGTGTATGTGGAAGGTTTGAGGACTGTATTGTGTTGTGGAGACTTTGGGTACTATATGTGTATGTGGAAGGTTTGAGGACTGTATTGTGTTGTGGAAGGTTTGAGGACTGTATTGTGCATGTGGAAGGTTTGAGGACTGTATTGTGTATGTGGAAGGTTTGAGGACTGTATTGTGTTGTGGAATATGGACTGTTGTGTATGTGGAAGGTTTGAGGACTGTATTGTGAAATGTGGAAGGTTTGAGGACTGTATTGTGTTGTAGGAGACTATGGGACTGTTTGTGAATGTGGAAGGTTTGAGGACTGTATTGTGTATGTGGAAGGTTTGAGGACTGTATATGTGTTGTAGGAGACTTTGGGTACTATTGTGTATGTGGAAGGTTTGAGGACTGTATTGTGTATGTGGAAGGTTTGAGGACTGTATTGTGTTGTAGGAGAAGTTGGGACTGTTGTGATGTGGAAGGTTGAGGACTGTAGTTGTGTTATGTGGAAGGTTTGAGACACTTTGTATGTGTTGTAGGAGATATGGGTTGTTGTATGTGGAAGGTTTGAGGCTGTGTTTGTATGTGGTAGTTTTGAGGACAGATGTGTTGTGGAAGGTTTGAGAAGTATTGGATTGGAAGGTTTGATGACTGTATCGTGAATGTGGAAGACCTCACTGTATTGTGTATGTGGAATGTTTGAGGACTGTATTATGTATGTGGAGGTTTGAGTACTGTATTGTGCATGTGGAAGGCTTGAGGACTGTATTGTGTATGTGGAATGTTTGAGGACTGTATTGTGTGTGTGGAAGGTTTAAGGACTATATTGTGCATGTGGAAGATGTGGAAGGTTTGAGGACTGTATTGTGTGTATGGAAGGTTTGATGACTGTATTGTGTATGTGGAAGGTTTGAGGACTGTATTGTGTGTATGGAAGGTTTGAGGACTGTATTGTGAATGTAGAAGTTTTGAGGACTGTATTGTGTATGTGGAAGGTTTGAGGACTGTATTGTAAATGTGGAAGATTTGAGGACTGTATTGTAAATGCGGAAGGTTTGAGGACTGTATCATGTATGTGGAAGGTTGAGAACCTTATTATGTATGTGGGGGATTTGAGGACTGTATTGTGAATGTGACAGGTTTGAGGACTGCCTTTCCATGTGGAAGGCTTGAAGACTGTATTGTGTTTGTGGAAGGTTTGAGGACTGTCTTGCCATGTGGAAGGCTTGAGGACTGTATTGTGTTTGTGGAAGGTTTGAGGACTGTCTTGCCATGTGGAAGGCTTGAGGACTGTATTGTGCTTGTGGAAGGTT
Organism: Monoplex corrugatus; assembly: GCA_030674185.1. Classification (NCBI taxonomy): domain Eukaryota; kingdom Metazoa; phylum Mollusca; class Gastropoda; order Littorinimorpha; family Ranellidae; genus Monoplex; species Monoplex corrugatus. The sequence continues at coordinate 95,883,522 of CM060312.1, read as the reverse complement.
TTGAGGACTGTATTGTGTATGTGGAAGGTTTGAGGACTGTATTGTGTTTGTGGAAGGTTTGAACAACTGGTCCTGTATTTTGGTGATGGTGTGATTCGTTCAGGCTTTTTACTGTGTATGTTTTATGAAAGATGTGTGTTGGTGTGTTTAAGTCGATGAAACTCAGAACTCAGAGCGTATGTATTTGCCATAAGAACCCAAGATAGAGCCATAAGACACAAATCGTTGGTAATAAGTTGACACAATAGTCAGTGATTTCATCAGTTGTTGATTTCACAGTTCATGCTATCATCTTCATCACCATCAGTGGGAATACAAATGTATGAGTGACGATGAATCTGTCAGCTTTCCCAAATGCCGGCAGTCATAGACACATTCTGCTACACGTGTTTGTAAACTACTTCCTTGGGTAAGTTTGTTGGGTTACTTGGATTAACCCTTTGACTACCGCACCATATCCATCGACTGCAAAAACTTAATCCTTTGATTGCCTCACCCTATCCACCAGCTTCATAAAGGAAAATTGTACATAGGGTGAAGGAATCAAAGGGTTAAGTTTTTGCTTTTGCTAGCATGGTTGACAGTGCAGGATGTACAAGATGCAGGAGTCAAAGGGTTAACCGTATACAGATTCATAGCAGTCAATTGGTAATGGGTAATATTTTTGTGATGGCATAATAGATTTAAAGCAATCATTTTTTGATGGAATATTTTTACCTGAATCAAGGTATACATTTTATCTGAATCTTTTTCATTAGTTTCAGTCGTATTCTTTTGTATCTAATACAATATCCGGAAAACGAAGTTCATGTTCAACCACACCACAAACTCTACATTTTCAGTCTTTTCTTGGAATGTTTGTGCATCTGCTTCTTTTAATTTGCAGGTCATACAGCATTGACTCTTTAATCAGCATAATGATTTTCCGTGGTCAGATTTGTTAATATCTGTTACATGATGTTCAAACTGAAGTTGGTTGTAATTCTATCGTTGAAGAGTGATCTTGATGTGTTTGTATATTTTGTTGCCCCCCATGGTGGTGCCCAGGGTTCTTTCACTATAAATAGCATCCTCACCTTCTGGAAATTCTGTGCTAGAAATTTCCCCTGTTCTGTCACTTTCTTTGTTTTTGCCTTGCTCCTTTGCTTTCTGTCATTTCTTTCTATCATTTTCTGCCTTGCTGGTCCATTCACCTATTTGTGTTCATTAAAAAGTCTTAAATAATTTCTCTTAGGTTTGATAAGTGGGTACATGTAATTAAGCATATTTTTTGGCTCTAAGGAAACATGATGTGCAGATGCAGTATTGAGTAATTCAGGCCAGTGGCATATCCTCAGATTATGTGCAAAAATGTATTAATACATATACGTAATTTTTTGTTGTTGTTGTTGTTGTGATGTACTATGTTTGAGATGGTCATAGCCCAGATATGGCTCTATACAGTTGGCTAGACTTTAACCACAAATAACAGCAATAAATAATAACTTGGCTCTATACAGTTGGCTAGACTTTAACCACAAATAACAGCAATAAATAATAACGTGGCTCCATACAGTTGGCTAGACTTTAACCAGAAATAACAGCAATAAATAATAACGTGGCTCCATACAGTTGGCTAGACTTTAACCACAAATAACAGCAATAAATAATAACGTGGCTCCATACAGTTGGCTAGACTTTAACCACAAATAACAGCAATAAATAATAACGTGGCTCCATACAGTTGGCTAGACTTTAACCACAAATAACAGCAATAAATAATAACGTGGCTCCATACAGTTGGCTAGACTTTAACCAGAAATAACAGCAATAAATAATAACGTGGCTCCATACAGTTGGCTAGACTTTAACCAGAAATAACAGCAATAAATAATAACTTGGCTCTATACAGTTGGCTAGACTTTAACCAGAAATGACAACAATAAATAATAACTTGGCTCTATACAGTTGGCTAGACTTTAACCAGAAATAACAGCAATAAATAATAACTTGGCTCTATACAGTTGGCTAGACTTTAACCAGAAATAACAACAATGAATAATAACTTGGCTCTATACAGTTGGCTAGACTTTAACCAGAAATAACAGCAATGAATAATAACTTGGCTCTATACAGTTGGCTAGACTTTAACCAGAAATAACAACAATGAATAATAACTTGGCTCTATACAGTTGGCTAGACTTTAACCAGAAATAACAGCAATAAATAATAACTTGGCTCTATACAGTTGGCTAGACTTTAACCAGAAATAACAGCAATAAATAATAACTTGGCTCTATACAGTTGGCTAGACTTTAACCAGAAATAACAGCAATAAATAATAACTTCTTGTTGATTTCAGAAACAGATATACTTCTACTCTAGTTGTTTTTTCATTGCGTATTTCAGATTACGTATGTTCAAGTTTGGTTGATTGTCCCAAATATAATTCAGAGTGATATCATGGTAGTTGTTTTTTTTCAATCAAGTCAGGGAATTTTTATGCGTTTTTCTGTTTTGTGCCATTTCATGGCATGTCTGTTTGACATTAGTTGTATTGTCTGACTGTAATGTATGTAACCAAAGTCCCAGTGCTTGACATTTAGTTTGTATACTGATAGGCTGATAAATTCAGATACCTGGGAACGATCATTTCATCAGACGGCAGATGCACATCAGAAATAGCCGGCAGAATCGACCAAGCCAAAACAGCATTCAAGAAGATGACAAGCATTCTTACCAACAAATGCCTATCAGTTAACACCAGGAAGAGAGTTCTTGAATGTTATATAGAACCAATACTGTTGTACGGATGTGAGGCGTGGACAGTCAACAAACAAAGCCAGAACAAGATTGAGGCAGTCGAGATGTGGTTTCTAAGAAGAATGTTGAGAGTTCCATGGACAGCAAAGAAAACAAATGAGACAGTCTTGATGGAGGCAGACACAAGTAGATCACTCATAAGGAAGATTAGGAAAAGACAGGCAAAATTTATAGGCCATTTTATGAGGAAGGGGGATTTGGAACACCTGGTCACAACGGCAAAGCTGGAGGGAAAGAGAGCACCGGGTAGACCCAGGGAGAAAATGCTGGACGGACTTGCAGAGTGGCTGGGGACGAAGGGGTGGGGGAGATGCTAGGGGCAACAAGAGAAAGAGACAGATGGAAGTCCATGATCGCCAACGCCATGCGGCAGGGCACCTGATGATGACTGATAGAAAATCGCCATTGGTCAGCTAGGTAGGTGTGGTGCGTGTCCATTTTGTTATTTTGATTTCTGAAAAGATCATTGAATTGAATCGAATGGAATGGAAGTGAATTATGTTCTATTCGTTCGTTGACCTCATCCCTTGGCGGTGTTCTCAGTGAGGTATTTACTTGCTTGCTACTGAATTATACGAAGATACGCATTACGTATTTACTTGCTTACTACTAAATTATACAGAGATACGTATTAGGTATTTACTTACTTACTACTGAGTTATACGAGGTACGTGTTACGTATTTACTTGCTTATTACTGAGTTATACGGAGATACGTATTAGGTATTTACTTGCTTATTACTGAGTTATACAGAGATACGTATTAGGTATTTACTTGCTTATTACTGAGTTATACAGAGATACGTATTAGGTATTTACTTGCTTATTACTGAGTTATACAGAGATACGTATTAGGTATTTACTTGCTTATTACTGAGTTATACAGAGATACGTATTAGGTATTTACTTGCTTATTACTGAGTTATACAGAGATACGTATTAGGTATTTACTTACTTATTACTGAGTTATACAGAGATACGTATTAGGTATTTACTTGCTTATTACTGAGTTATACAGAGATACGTATTAGGTATTTACTTGCTTATTACTGAATTATACGGAGATACGTATTAGGTATTTACTTGCTTACTATTGAATTATACGGAGATACGTATTAGGTATTTACTTGCTTATTACTGAGTTATACGGAGATACGTGTTACGTATTTACTTCCATATTACTGAGTTATACGGAGATACGTGTTACGTATTTACTTGCATATTACTGAATTATACGGAGATACGTATTACGTATTTACTTGCATATTACTGAGTTAAACGGAGATACGTATACAGCGCTTTCTTTCATCCATTGTGCTATCAGGATTCCAAGGCATAATAGGATTTACATCCACCAGTGTTCCTCTGCTTCTGTCATTTGTTATAAAGGTAGATTTATTTTATATTATCCGGAGATATGTTTGTTCCTTGTTTCATTTAACATCTTTTCACATATGTGCGTTTATACGAGCGGAGATGTGTGCGTGTGTCTGTGTGTATCTGTGTGTGTGTGTGTAAGTGTGTGTGTGTGTGTCTGTGTGTCTGTGTGTCAGTATGTAACTATTTGTTTGGTACCCAAATGTATCAGCAAGATGTTCTCAGCTGTGTCAGGGACGGATCTTTACCACATTTGCATCAAGATGTCGATCATCCAGGAGTCGGGAAAGCATAAATTTAGAAGTAAAGCTGTGAGGTCAAGGTCTCATGAACCAAAAAAATAAAAAATCACCAAAACTGGGCACTTTTCAAGGAATGTGTTGTGCAAACCACACTTGCTCAGGAACTTACAAAAGCTTTAACACCTATCCTCATTGTGACCATCTAGCTCTGCACTCGATGCACCCCAAGTTTCATTTCAACACATATTTTCCCCAAGACGTCAGTGACCTTGAGAAGTACAAAATCGGGATTTTCTATAGCAGTTTTTATATAAAAAAAGAAAATTGTTAGAATGGCTTGACGATCTTGGTTTTTTTTTTTTTTCATTATACATAAATCTTTGCTTGTGTTCTCTGTTGATCTTTTGATCTTTTGATCTTGTTTCTACACCAAATCATATGTCAGTTTTGTTTACTGTATTGTGACCCCATGGCGATGCCGGGGACTCAGTATATTAATAGTATCCCCACCTTCTGGAAATTCTGTGCTAGAAATTTCCTCTTTTCTGTCACTCTCTTTGTTTCTGTCTTCCTCCTTTGCTTTCTGTCATTTTTCCCTATCATTTTCTGCCTTGCTGGTCGATTCACCTGTATGTGTTCGATAAAGTCTTATGTACTTTTTCTTAGGATGGATAATTGGGTACATGTATCAAGTGCATTTTTGATTCTAGGGAAGTGAGCTATGCGGAAGAAATTTAAGGTCATTTGGGCCTGTTTTTCTATAGTATGTTTTAGTGTCCTTAGTGATATTTAAATTTGTATTCAGGTATGTTTTTAAACCCCTTGTACGATAAATTGGATGGAGTGGTCAACGCCAGGGGCATCTCCTTAGATTATGTGAGCGAATACATTGATATGTGTACCTAAATTCTCTCTCTCTCTCTTTTTTTGTTTTTTTTTGTTTTTTGTTGTTGTCCTGTTGAAGTATTGTGTATGTTTTGAAACGGTTATAGCCCTGATATGGCTCTACGCAGTCGGCTGTGCTTTAAACAAAAACAACAGCAACAGTACTGTAGTGTGCTCCAATGCAGCTTGTTTGTTGCAGCATTATGTTGACTTTATTTGCAGGCAGTGTTTGATCCTGTTATCTCAGGCAGTGTTTGATCCTGTTATCACAGGCAGTGTTTAATCCTGTTATCACAGGCATGATTTATTCTGATGGAAAATGTTCTGTGTGATGTTACACTGCGTGGAAACATGGTGTCTTTTTTCTTGTCACCATTATCGCTTCTTTTGTGAATAATAATCACTGCATTTGCTAACGATGATTTGGCTTTGTGAGCGTCTGCTGTCACTGTGTGTGTGTGTGTGTGTGTGTGTGTGTCTGTCTGTGTGTGTGTGTGTGTGTGTGTGTGTGTTGTGTGTGTGTGTGAGAGAGAGAGAGAGAGTATGTGTGTGTGTGTGTCTGTCTGTGTGTGTCTGTGTTTGTGTGTTTGTGTATGTGTGTGTATGTGTGTATGTCTGTGTGTGTGTGTCTGTGTGTGGGTGTTTCTCTGTGTGTGTGTGTGTCTGTGTGTGTGTTTGTGTGTGTTTGTGTGTGTGTGTGTGTGTGTGTCTGTGTGTGTGTGTGTGTGTGTGTGTGTGTGTGTGTGTTTGTGTGTGTGTGTGTCTGTGTATGTATGTGTGTGTGTTTGTGTGTGTGTGTCTGTGTGTGTGTGTTTGTGTGTGTGTGTGTCTGTGTATGTATGTGTGTGTGTTTGTCTGTGTGTGTGTGGGTATATATAGAAGGAAAAAGCTAATGGTACTATAATGAGTATGACTATCTCTCTCTTTCTCGCTCTGTCTGTCTCTCTCTCCCTCTCCTTCTCTCTCCACTCTTTCTCTCATTCTTTGTCTCACTCTCTCCTCTCTCTCTCTCATTGTCTCCCTCTCTCTCTCTCTCTCTCTCTCTGTCTCTCACACACACATACACACACACACACACACTCGCACACACAGGCATATGTACACACACACACACGCGCGCGCACACATACACACACACACACACACACACACACACATACACACATATATATATATATAAAGGCAGGCAATGTTACACGCAACCAACTCTGATAAAGGAACCAGACTTTTCCGCAGAGAGAGAGAAACAGACAGACAGACAGACAGACAGACAGACAGAGAGAGAGAGAGAGAGAGAGCAAGGAACATGAGGAAGGTGGGAGGGAGGGGTGTGTATGTCGTGTGCAAGCAGACAAGCTGAACTCTGCCGACAACTTGCATGAAGGTGAGAAACCTCCAACATTGAAATCAATGCAGAAAGTTCTATGGCTGTAAACAAGGTTACATTTTCCTCAGCTGTCTCACCATTTCGCCTTCACAGTTCCCTCCCATGAGAAATACAGGCTTCCACACTTTCACCCCCACATCCCTAACCTCCCCCTTCCCAAACTCTTCCCCTCCCCCCATTTTTTCATGGAGGGGGGGGGGGGGCAAGGGGAAGAGGGAGGTTGGTTTATTTCTTATTTCGATTTCCCAAAGTGCAGATCACGTGACAAAGTGTCTCGTGCTGTAAGATACTGTCCTTATAAATCGTTACACTAACGTTCAAAAATAACTGTGAAACGAGAATTGTGGAGTTTGCTGTTCCTTCAGCAGGGATCCATCGCGCTCACAGAAGTCCATACGCGCTTCATCCAAACTTGCCAGCAATTATCTGGAAGACTCCCTGGACCTGCGCAAAACCTGTGCGCTGGCAACGTCTTGAAATGGGGAGGAGTGCGGGGAGGGGGGGGGGGGAGACGTATGAAAGACTCAGCTAACATCACGAAAATGATGGAAATATTAATTCGGGAGCGAACAGGCCAGTTGTTTATTTTGTTTGTTTGTCTGTTTGTGTGTTTGTCTGCTTGTTTGTATGTTTGTATGTTTGCTTGTT
>CM060312.1:95863682-95866182 GCA_030674185.1 Monoplex corrugatus | reverse complement strand
GTACATCCTGTGGTTTATATAGATACATGTACAGCCTGTGGTTTATATAGATACATGTACAGTCATGTGGTTTATATAGATACATGTACATCCTGTGGTTTATATAGATACATGTACATCCTGTGGTTTATATAGATACATGTACAGCCTGTGGTTTATATAGATACATGTACAGTCTGTGGTTTATAGATACATGTACAGTCTGTGGTTTATATAGATACATGTACAGCTGTGGTTTATATAGATACATGTACAGTCTGTGGTTTATATAGATACATGTACAGTCTGTGGTTTATAATAGATACATGTACACCTGTGGTTTATATGGATACATGTACAGCTGTGGTTTATATAGATACATGTACAGCCTGTGGTTTAATAGATACATGTACAGTCTGTGGTTTATATAGATACATTACAGTCTGTGGTTTATATAGATACAGTACAGTCTGTGGTTTATATAGATACATGTACAGTCTGTGGTTTATATAGATACATGTACAGTCTGTGGTTTATATAGATACATGTACAGCTCTGTGGTTTATATAGTACACTGTAAGCTAAGTTGGTTTATATAGATACATGTACAGCTGTGGTTTATATAGATACATGTACAGTCTTGGTTTATATAGATACATGTACAGCTGTGGTTTAATAGATACATGTACACTGTGGTTTATATAGATACATGTACAGCCTGTGGTTTATATGATACATGTCAGCTGTGGTTTTATAGATACATGTACAGTCTGTGGTTTATATAGATACATGTACAGCTGTGGTTTATATAGATACATGTACAGCCTGTGGTTTATAGATACATGTACAGTCGTGGTTTATATAGATACATGTACAGCCTGTGGTTATATAGATACATGTACAGTCTGTTTTAATAGATACATGTACAGTCTGTGGTTATATAGATACATGTAATCTGTGTTTTATATGATACATGTCATCTGTTGGTTTTATGAAATCATGTGTTTATATACAGTACAGTGGTTTATATAGATACATGTACAGTCTGTGGTTATAGATACATGTACAGTCTGGTTTATAAGATACATACACTGTGTTTATATGTACATGTAAGCTTGGTTTATATAGATACATGTACATCCTGTGTTTATATAGATACATGTACAGTCTGTGGTTTATATAGATACATGTACATCTGTGGTTTATATAGATACATGTACAGCTGTGGTTTATATGATACATGTACACCTGTGGTTTATATAGATACATTACGTCTGTGGTTTTTATGATACATGTACACCTGTTGGTTTGATACTACAGTCTCTTGTTTTCTCATGTCGTCTGTGGTTTTATGTCTGTCTCTGTGGTTTTTGTACTGTCGTCTGTGTTTATATTCTGTCGCTCTGTGTTTTGCGTCACTTGTTTTGTCTGACCTGTTTCTGCTTTCTGTCCTGTTAGTCATGACGTTTGTTGTGTCCTTGTTTTAGTTTCTGTCTTCTTTGTTATTCTGTCGTCTGTGTTTTTCATCAGCGTGTTTTAAACTGTACGCTGGTAAAACATACACGAAGACCCTTTTTTATACGCAGGGTTTTATGTCACCCATTAAAAGAACTGTTTATATAATGTGTTGTTATTTTGTTTTGCTTACACTGTGATTGAAACTGTGATTGTTTTTGTCTTCGCTGGGTTTATGTCTTCACGGTTATAGAACATTTGTGGTATATGTGCAGTGTTAAGTACATTTGTTGTTATAGATAATAATATAAACATAGGTTTTGAATGTAATGTGTTTATAGAAATAAGTGTTTGTGTACATGGTTTAATAGTACTGTTTTATAATGACGCTGTTATGTACGTCTGTGGTTATTATCATGTCACGTTTTTATACATTCACTGTTAAAGTACAGACATGGTTTAATAATGTAGTGTTAAGACGAACGTGTTATATGTTTAAATATGTTTTATATAATGTAAGCTGTATAGAATTACGCGTGGTTTAATGCAGTAATGTGGTTTATAAGATCTTAAGCTGTGTATTATACTGACGCGGTTATATCGAGTCTGTGGTTATTATATACACTTTTAATCACGTGGTTATAGAACATGTCCCTGTGGTTATAGATACATACCTGTGGTTATAAGACACCTGTTTTATAACATTTGGGTTTAACATACAGTGTTTATATGGATACATGTACAGCCTGTGGTTTATATGATACGTTTTTCTAGCTTGTTTATATGATACATGTACAGTTTGTTTATATGATACATGTACAGCTGTGTTTATATGATACATGTACAGCCTGTGGTTTATATGATACATGTACAGCTGTGGTTTATATGATACATGTCAGCTGTGGTTTATAGATACATGTACAGCTGTGTTTTATGATACATGTCAGCTGTGGTTTATATGATACATGTCAGCCTGTTTTATAGATACATGTCGCTGTGTTATGAACATAACAGTTTTTATACGTCTTCGTCTGTGGTTTTTGTCTGTCCGCCTGTGTTTTTGTAC
>CM060312.1:95851182-95853682 GCA_030674185.1 Monoplex corrugatus | reverse complement strand
CAAAATGCAAAGAGATAGAAGAACGACACAAAATGGATCCTCAGGGTATGTACAGACGAATTGAAGAAATGTTCACAGGAAAAATACATACACATCAACTGGTTGCTTAAAATCAAAAGATGGCACGCTTATCATGGAAAAAGACAAGGTATTAGACAGATGGGGAGAATACATTAAAGACCTTTTTGAGGATGACAGAAACGAAGAACACATTATAAAAAAGAACTTTGAAGGACCACCCATAATGAAAGATGAAGTCAGAGCAGCACTGAAAAAGATGAAACCAGGAAAAGCCCCAGGACCAGACAACATTACTACAGAGATGATTGAAGCCCTGGAGGAATTTGGCATAGAAAAAAATAACAGTCCCCCTAAATGAAATTTATGACACTGGAAAAATCCCCAAAGATATGTCAAAATCAATTTTCATTGCACTTCCAAAGAAGACAGGGGCTATAGAATGCGAACTCCATCGCACAATCAGTTTGATGAGTCATGTAACAAAAATCCTGTTAAGAATAATCATGATGAGGAAAGGAATAGAATCAAAAGAGAAATAGCAAAAGAACAGTGTGGATTTGTGGAGGGGAAAGGAACTATTAATGCCATATCCTAAGAACTATCATAGAGAGGTCAGTTGAGATGAATAAGGATTTGTATTTATGCTTTGTTGACTATACCAAGGCTTTCGATCGGGTACGACATGAAGAATTGATCAACCAACTGGAGAGACTCAATGTCGATGGAAAAGATCTACGAATAATCAGGAATATGTACTGGGAACAAACAGCTGCAATGAGAATAGAAAACAATATAAGCTCTTTTCAAAACATCAAAAGAGGAGTCAGACAGGGTTGTGTTTTGTCACCAGATCTGTTTTCACTATATAGCGAAAACATCATGAGAAACCTAGAAGAAGACCCTGGATTAAAGGTTGGAGGGAAAATGATAAACAACATTCGGTACGCAGATGACACCGTACTAATTGCAGAAAATGAAAGGGACATACAAAACCTTGTGAATATACTAGAAACAGAAAGCAAAGATAAGGGGTTGGAAGTAAACAGCAGGAAGACTGAAGTCATGGTGATCAGTAAAAAACATGAAATCCCCTCCATGCAAAATAACAGCAAATGGCACAACCTTGACACAGGTTAATAAGTTCAAATACCTGGGAACGGTCATTTCATCAGACGGCAGATGCACATCGGAAATAGCTGGCAAAATCGGCCAAGCCAAAACAGCATTCAAGAAGATGACAAGCATTCTTACCAACAAATGCCTATCAATTAACATCAGGAAGAGAGTCCTTGAGTGTTATATAGAACCAATACTGTTGTAGAGATGCGAGGCGTGGACAGTCAGCAAGCAAAGCCAGAGCAGGATTGAGGCAGCCGAGATGTTGTTTCTCAGAAGAATGTTGAGAGTACCATGGACAGCAAAGAAAACAAATGAGACAGTCTTGATGGAAGCAGACACAAGTCAATCACTGATAAGGAAGATTAGGAAAAGACAAGCAACATTTATAGGCCATTTTATGAGGAAGGGGGATTTGGAGCACCTGGTCACAACGGGAAAGCTGGAGGGAAAGAGAGCACCGGGTAGACCCAGGGAGAGAATGCTGGACGGGTTTGCAGAGTGGCTGAGGATGAAGAGGGTGGGGGAGATGCTGGGGGCAACGAGAGATAGAGATGGTTGGAAGTCCGTGGTCGCCAAACCCCATGCGGCAGGGCACCTGATGATGATGATGATGATCATATCATTATTATAATGCTTAATTCATTAAAATCATTAGCACATTAAGTTAGTTGGTCTTATTTTCGATATTTTCAGTGTCATTAATTTTATTTTATCGTAACTAATAATATGCATGTACTTTTATCCTAACTTTTAATTTTTTTATTTTTAGCAGGTAAAGCGGCAATTTAATTTAGATCTAAGCGGCAATTTAATTTAACCATGGCTAGTGATTTGGCAGACAAGGAGCGCAAATGGATTTTAAAACAATACTGGAAGACAGATGGACTTCTTTTTGGAGGGATATGTAAAGGAAAGGGTTTTCGCACGCAAGCCGCGCACTGTTAATGCATGATTCAGTTCATCTTGCAGGCTTGTCAAAAAATTGATGCTGATAAAGATCTTTGTGCTAGAGTGGGCATGAGTGTCTGCTCTCGATTAGAGGAGTGTGTGAATACCGACGGCAAGCCGTTTGAGTATCTGAAGGGATTAAGGCTGTGCTTGTTATTATATGTATATGCAATATTCATTTGTTTGTATAATAAATGCAATGAGTATTGTACGTGTTTTTTTTTTTTCATAACTGTTATCAATTGTATACTTACTTTTGCACCCCCCTGTAATTGTGTACTGTCCTACAGTGTCTTCACTCTATCTTTCTCTGTCTGTCTGTCACTCTGTCTTCTGTCTGTCTGTCTCTGTCTCTCCGTCTTTCTCTCTCTCTCTCTCTCTCTGTCTCTCCCTTGCTCTCTCTTCCTCTCTC
>CM060312.1:95826182-95843682 GCA_030674185.1 Monoplex corrugatus | reverse complement strand
GTGTGACTGTTTACAATGGTCAGAATTGGAATCGTCATTTTGTGTGATTGTTTACAATGGTCAGAATTGGAATCGTCATTTTGTGTGATTGTTTACTGTGGTCAGAATTGGAATCGTCATTTTGTGTGATTGTTTACTGTGGTCAGAATTGGAATCGTCATTTTGTATGATTGTTTACAATGGTCAGAATTGGAATCGTCATTTTGTGTGATTGTTTACAATGGTCAGAATTGGAATCGTCATTTTGTGTGATTGTTTACAGTGGTCAGAATTGGAATCGTCATTTTGTGTGATTGTTTACAATGGTCAGAATTGGAATCGTCATTTTGTGTGATTGTTTACAATGGTCAGAATTGGAATCGTCATTTTGTGTGATTGTTTACAATGGTCAGAATTGGAATCGTCATTTTGTGTGACTGTTTACTGTGGTCAGAATTGGAATCGTCATTTTGTGTGATTGTTTACAATGGTCAGAATTGGAATCGTCATTTTGTGTGATTGTTTACAATGGTCAGAATTGGAATCGTCATTTTGTGTGATTGTTTACAGTGGTCAGAATTGGAAACGTCATTTTGTGTGACTGTTTACAATGGTCAGAATTGGAATCGTCATTTTGTGTGATTGTTTACTGTTGTCAGAATTGGAATCGTCATTTTGTGTGATTGTTTACAATGGTCAGAATTGGAATCGTCATTGTGTGTGACTGTTTACTGTGGTCAGAATTGGAAACGTCATTTTGTGTGATTGTTTACAATGGTCAGAATTGGAATCGTCATTTTGTGTGATTGTTTACTGTGGTCAGAATTGGAATCGTCATTTTGTGTGATTGTTTACTGTGGTCAGAATTGGAATCGTCATTTTGTGTGATTGTTTACAATGGTCAGAATTGGAATCGTCATTTTGTGTGATTGTTTACTGTGGTCAGAATTGGAATCGTCATTTTGTGTGACTGTTTACTGTGGTCAGAATTGGAATCGTCATTTTGTGTGATTGTTTACAATGGTCAGAATTGGAATCGTCATTTTGTGTGATTGTTTACAATGGTCAGAATTGGAATCGTCATTTTGTGTGACTGTTTACTGTGGTCAGAATTGGAATCGTCATTTTGTGTGATTGTTTACAGTGGTCAGAATTGGAATCGTCATTTTGTGTGATTGTTTACAATGGTCAGAATTGGAATCGTCATTTTGTGTGATTGTTTACAATGGTCAGAATTGGAATCGTCATTTTGTGTGATTGTTTACAACGGTCAGAATTGGAATCGTCATTTTGTGTGACTGTTTACAATGGTCAGAATTGGAATCGTCATTTTGTGTGATTGTTTACAATGGTCAGAATTGGAATCGTCATTTTGTGTGATTGTTTACAATGGTCAGAATTGGAATCGTCATTTTGTGTGATTGTTTACAATGGTCAGAATTGGAATCGTCATTTTGTGTGACTGTTTACAATGGTCAGAATTGGAATCGTCATTTTGTGTGATTGTTTACAGTGGTCAGAATTGGAATCGTCATTTTGTGTGATTGTTTACAATGGTCAGAATTGGAATCGTCATTTTGTGTGATTGTTTACAATGGTCAGAATTGGAATCGTCATTTTGTGTGACTGTTTACAATGGTCAGAATTGGAATCGTCATTTTGTGTGATTGTTTACAATGGTCAGAATTGGAATCGTCATTTTGTGTGACTGTTTACTGTGGTCAGAATTGGAATCGTCATTTTGTGTGATTGTTTACAATGGTCAGAATTGGAATCGTCATTTTGTGTGATTGTTTACAATGGTCAGAATTGGAATCGTCATTTTGTGTGACTGTTTACTGTGGTCAGAATTGGAATCGTCATTTTGTGTGATTGTTTACAATGGTCAGAATTGGAATCGTCATTTTGTGTGATGTTTACAATGGTCAGAATTGGAATCGTCATTTTGTGTGATTGTTTACAATGGTCAGAATTGGAATCGTCATTTTGTGTGATTGTTTACAGTGGTCAGAATTGGAATCGTCATTTTGTGTGATTGTTTACAATGGTCAGAATTGGAATCGTCATTTTGTGTGATGTTTTACAATGGTCAGAATTGGAATCGTCATTTTGTGTGATTGTTTACAATGGTCAGAATTGGAATCGTCATTTTGTGTGATTGTTTACAATGGTCAGAATTGGAATCGTCATTTTGTGTGATTGTTTACAATGGTCAGAATTGGAATCGTCATTTTGTGTGATTGTTTACAATGGTCAGAATTGGAATCGTCATTTTGTGTGATTGTTTACAATGGTCAGAATTGGAATCGTCATTTTGTGTGATTGTTTACAGTGGTCAGAATTGGAATCGTCATTTTGTGTGATTGTTTACAATGGTCAGAATTGGAATCGTCATTTTGTGTGATTGTTTTACAATGGTCAGAATTGGAATCGTCATTTTGTGTGATTGTTTACAATGGTCAGAATTGGAATCGTCATTTTGTGTGATTGTTTACAATGGTCAGAATTGGAATCGTCATTTTGTGTGATTGTTTACAATGGTCAGAATTGGAATCGTCATTTTTGTGATTGTTTACAATGGTCAGAATTGGAATCGTCATTTTGTGTGATTGTTTACATGGTCAGAATTGGAATCGTCATTTTGTGTGATTGTTTACAATGGTCAGAATTGGAATCGTCATTTTGTGTGATTGTTTACAATGGTCAGAATTGGAATCGTCATTTTGTGTGATTGTTTACAATGGTCAGAATTGGAATCGTCATTTTGTGTGATTGTTTACAATGGTCAGAATTGGAATCGTCATTTTGTGTGATTGTTTACAATGGTCAGAATTGGAATCGTCATTTTGTGTGATTGTTTACAATGGTCAGAATTGGAATCGTCATTTTGTGTGATTGTTTACAATGGTCAGAATTGGAATCGTCATTTTGTGTGATTGTTTACAATGGTCAGAATTGGAATCGTCATTTTGTGTGATTGTTTACAATGGTCAGAATTGGAATCGTCATTTTGTGTGATTGTTTACAATGGTCAGAATTGGAATCGTCATTTTGTGTGATTGTTTACAATGGTCAGATTATGGAATCGTCATTTGTGTGTTGTTTAAATTGGTCAGATTTGGAAGTTTTGAATCGTCATTTTTGTGTGATTGTCATTTATTGAACATTGGTGATTGGCGTAATTGGAATCGTCATTTTGTGTGATTGTTTACATGGTCAGAATTGGAATCGTCATTTTTGTGTGATGTTTACATTGGTCATAATGGAATTGTCAGTTTTGTGTGATTGTTTTACAATGGTCAGAATTGGAATCGTCATTTTGTGTGATTGTTTTAGTGATTTAGAATTGGAATCGTCATTTTGTGTTGATTTTATGCAATGGTCATATTTGGTATGTCATTTAATGGTGATGTGTTTTTACAATGGTCAGAATTGGAATCGTCATTTTGTGTGATTGTTTACAATGGTCAGAATTGGAATCGTCATTTTGTGTGATGTTTCATTTGGTCATGTTTAAATGGTAATGGATCCATTTTGTGTTGTATTGATTATATCAATTTTGGTGTTCATGTGAATTGGAATCGTCATTTTGTGTGATTGTATGTCAAATTGGATCAGAATTGTTGATGTTTGGAATTGGAATCATTTTGTGTGATTGTTTACAATGGTCAGAATTGGAATCGTCATTTTGTGTGTTGTTTAAAGTGGTCATGAATTGGTAAATCGTCATTTTGGTGATTGTTTTACAATGGTCAGAATTGGAATCGTCATTTTGTGTGATTGTTTACAATGGTCAGAATTGGAATCGTCATTTTGTGTGATTGTTTACATGGTCAGAATTGGAATCGTCATTTTGTGTGATTTTTATGTGGTCAGAATTGGAATCGTCATTTTGTGTTGATTGTTTACAATGGTCAGAATTGGAATCGTCATTTTGTGTGATTGTTTACAATGGTCCATTGGAATCTCATTGTGATTGTTTCGTGTAAATGGAATCGTCATTTTGTGTGATTGTTTACAATGGTCAAATTGGATGTCTTTGTGTGATTGTTTCATGGTCAGAATTGGAATCGTCATTTGTGTGATTGTTTACAATGGTCAGAATTGGAATCGTCATTTTGTGTATTGTTTACATGGTCAGAATTGGAATCGTCATTGTGTGATGTTAATGGTCAGAATTGATCGTCATTTTGTGTGATTGTTTACAATGGTCAGAATTGGAATGTCATTTTGTGTGATTGTTTAAATGGTCAGAATTGGAATCGTCATTTTGTGTGATTGTTTACAATGGTCAGATGGAATCGTCATTTTGTGTGATTGTTTACATGGTCAGAATTGGAATCGTCATTTGTGTGTTGTTTACATGGTAGAATTGGAATCGTCATTTTGTGTGATGTTTACAATGGTCAGAATTGGAATCGTCATTTTGTGTATGTTTACTGGTCAAATTGGATCGTCATTTTGTGTGATGTTTACAATGGTCAGAATTGGATGTCATTTGTGTGATGTTACTGGTCAGAATGACGTCATTTGTGTGATTGTTTACTGGTCAGAATTGGAATCGTCATTTTGGTGATTGTTTACATGGTCAGAATTGGAATCGTCATTTTGTGTGATTGTTCTGGTCAGAATTGGAATCGTCATTTGTGATTGTTTACAATGGTCAGAATTGGAATCGTCATTTGTGTGATTGTTTACTGGTCAGAATTGGAATCGTCATTTTGTGATTGTTTACAATGGTCAGAATGGATCGTCATTTTGTGTGATGTTTACTGGTCAGAATTGGAACGTCATTTTGTGTGATTGTTTACATGGTGATGAATCGTCATTTTGTGTGATTGTTTATGGTCAGAATGGAATCGTCATTTTGTGTGATGTTTACATGGTCAGAATTGGAATCTTTTTGTGATTTTACAATGTCGAATTGAATGTCTTGTTGATGTTTATGTGATTGAATGTCATTTTGGTGATTTTTGGTGAATGGAATCGTCATTTGTGTGATTGTTTACATGGTCAGAATTGGAATCGTCATTTGTGTGATGTTAATGTCGATGGCGTTTTTGTGTGATGTTTATGCAGAATTGGAATCGTCATTTGTGTGATGTTTACATGGTCAGAATTGGAATCGTCATTTTGTGTATTGTTACATGGTCAGAATTGAATGTCATTTTGTGTGATTGTTTACATGGTCAGAATTGGAATCGTCATTTTGTGTTGTTAATGGTCAGAATTGAATGTCATTTGTTATTGTTTACATGGTCGAATTGAATCGTCATTTGTGTGATGTTACATGGTCAATTGTCGTTTTGTGTATGTAATGTCATTGATGTTGTGATGTCATGTGATTGGATTTGTGTGATGTTTACTGGTCAGAATGAATGTCATTTTGTTTTTAGGTCATGGAATCGTCTTGTGATGTTACATGGTAGAATGATCGTCTTGTGTGATGTCAGTGTGATGATTTGATGTTATGTAATGGATCATTTTGTTGATTGTTTCTGGTCAGTTGGACGCTTTTGGTGATTGTTTACTGGTCGATTGGATCGTCTTGTTATGTTCTAAATGGAAGTTTGGGGTCGATTGAATATTGTGTGAATCGTCATTTTGTGTGATTGTTACATGGTCAGAATTGGAATCGTCATTTTGTGTGATTGTTTACAATGGTCAGAATTGGAATCGTCATTTTGTGTGATTGTTTACAATGGTCAGAATTGGAATCGTCATTTTGTGTGATGTTTACAATGGTCAGAATTGGAATCGTCATTTTGTGTGATTGTTTACAATGGTCAGAATTGGAATCGTCATTTTGTGTGATTGTTTACAATGGTCAGAATTGGAATCGTCATTTTGTGTGATGTTTACAATGGTCAGAATTTTTGTGAATGTTCATTGTGTTGATTGTTTACATGGTGAATTGGAATCGTCATTTTGTGTGATTTTTACAATGGTCAGAATTGGAATCGTCATTTTGTGTGATTGTTTACATGGTCAGATTGAATTGTATTTTGTGTGAGTTTACATTGGTGATTTGAATGTCATTTTGGTTATTTTGGTAGATTGACGGTCAATTGGGATCGTCTTTTGTGTTGAATGTCATTTTGAGATTGAATGTCATGTGTTGATGGAATGGTCATTTTGATGTATTTTTTGTACAATGGTCGAATTGGAATCGTCATTTTGGTGTTGTTTACAGTGGTAGATTGGAACGTCATTTGTTGTGTATTGTTAAATGGTAGATTGGAATCGATTTTGTGTGATTGTTTACAATGGTCATTGTGAATCGTTTTTTTGTTGTATGTTAAATGGTCGTATTGTGGATTGTTTACTGTGAATTGGAATGTATTTTGTGGTTTTTAATGGTCAGAATTGGAATCGTTTTTGTGTGATTGTTTACATGGTCAGAATTGGAATCGCATTTTGTTGATTGTTTACTGGTCAGAATTGGATTTACATTTTGGTGATTTTTACAATGTCAATTGTGAATTTCTTTGTGTGATTGTTTACTGGTCAAATTGGACGTCATTTTATGGTTGTTTACATGGTCGAATTTGGAATCTGTTTTGTGTGAATTGGAATGTCATTTGTGTCATTTTTAGTGTTAAATGGAGAATTGTCGTCATTTTGTGTGAATGTCATGATTTATTGTTCAAATTAATACGTCATTTTGTTGATTGTTTACAGTGGTCAGAATGGAACGTCATTTTGTGTGATTGTTTACAATGGTCAGAATTGGAATCGTCATTTTGTGTGATTGTTTACATGTGGAGAATTGAGAATCGTCATTTTGTGTGATTTTACATGGTCAGAATTGGAATCGTCATTTTGTGTGATTGTTTACATGGTCAGAATTGGATTGTTCATTTGGTGTATTTTTATGTCGATTTACATAATCGTCATTGTGTGATGTTTATTGGTCAGATTGGAAATCTCATTTGTGTGATGTTTACATGGTCAGAATTGGATCGTATTTTGTGGATTGTTTACTGGTCAGAATTGGAATCGTCATTTTGTGTGATGTTTCAATGGTCAGATATGGATTTGGTGCATTTTTGTGGATTGTTTCAATGGTAGATGGAATCGTCATTTTGTGTGATGTTTATGGTCAGAATTGGAATCGTCATTTTGTGTGATTGTACAATGGTCAGAATTGGAATCGTCATTTTGTGTGATTTTATTGTCGAATTGACGTCATTTTTGTGATTGATTTCATGGTCAGAATTGGAATCGTCATTTTGTGTGATTTTTACAATGGTCAATGGAATGTCATTTGGTGACTGTTTACTGGTCAGAATTGGAATCGTCATTTGTGTGAGTTTACATGTCGAATTGAATCGTCATTTTGTGTGATTGTTTAATGGTCGAATTGGAATCGTTTTTTTGTATGTTCAATGGTCAGAATTGATCGTCTTATGTGGTGATTGTTACAATGTCGAATTGGAATCGTATTTTATGTGATTTCAATGGTCATATTGGAATGTCTTTGTGTGATGTTACATGGTCAGAATGGAATGTCATTTGTTGATTGTTTACATGGTCAGATTGGAATCCATTTGTGTGATGTTTCATGGTCAGAATTGGAATCGTCATTTTGTGTGACTGTTTACAATGGTAGAATTGGAATCGTCATTTTGTGTGATTGTTTACATGGTCAGAATTGGAATCGTCATTTTGTGTGATTGTTTAATGGTCAGAATTGGATCGTCATTTGTGTGTTGTTTACAATGTCAGAATTGGAACCATTTGGATGTTTATGTGAATTTAATGTCAATTTGGAATGTTTTATGTGAATTGAATTCATTTTGTTGATTTGAATCGTCAATTGGATGTCATTTTAGTGATGTTTACAGAATTGGAATCGTCATTTTGTGTGATTGTTTACATGGTCAGAATTGGAATTCTTTTGTGTGATTTTTACAAAGGTCAAGGATGCATTTTGTGTGAATGTTTACTTGGTCAGAATTGGATGTCATGTGTATTTTTGTACAATGGTCGAATTGGATCTTTGTGTGATTGTTTACAATGGTCAGAATTGGAATCGTCATTTTGTGTGATTGTTTACAATGGTCGAATGGAATTCATTTTGTTGTTGTTTAATGGTCAGATTGCGTCATTTGTGTGATGTTTACTGTTGTCGATTGGGATTGTTCAATTTGGTGTTAATGTGCATTTTGTGTGTGTTTAAATGGTAGAATGGAAGTCATTTTGTTGATTTTTAATGGTCAGAATTGGAATCGTCTTTTTTGTATGGTCGTGGTCAATTGAATGTTCATTTGATTGTATGTCATTTTGGTGTATTGTTATGTTAAATGGAATGGTCATTTTGTGTGATTGTTTACATGGTCAGAATTGGAATCGTCATTTTGTGTGATTTTTACATGGTCAGAATTATTTGGGACTGTTTGTGTATTGATTTTACAATGGTCGATTGAATGTCATTTTGTGTGATTGTTTACAATGGTCAGAATTGGAACTCATTTGTGTGTTTATGGTCGAATTGAATCGTCTTTTGTGATTTACATGGTCAGAATGGAATGTCATTTTTGTGATTGTTTACATGTCAATTGGAAGTCATTTGTTTTGTTTACATGGTCAGAATTGGAATCGTCATTTGTTGATTGTTTACAATGTAATGAATGTGATTTTATGTGATTTGAATGGTCATTGGATTTCATGTGTTGATGTTTGTGAGATTGTCTCATTGTGATTGAACTTGATGATTCATTTTGTTGGATGTTTTATGTGATATGGAATGAATTTTTGTGTTGTTACAGTGGTCAGAATTGGAATCGTCATTTTGTGTGATTGTTTAATGGTCAGAATTGGAATCGTCATTTTGTGTATTGTTTAAATGGTCAGATTGGAACGTCATTTTGTGATGTTTACAATGGTCAAATGGAATCGTTTTTGTTGTTTTACAATGTAGAATTGGAATCGTCATTTTTGTGATGTTAATGGTCAGAATTGAATCGCATTTTTATTGTACAATGTCAGAATTGAATCGTCATTTTGTGTGATTGTTTAATGTAATTGGAATGTCATTTTGTATGTTTATGTGGCAGAATGTTATTATTGTATGTTTTTGTGTGATTGTATCGTCATTTGTGTGATTGTTTACAATGGTCAGAATTGGAATCGTCATTTTGTGTGATTGTTTACAGTGGTCAGAATTGGAATCGTCATTTTGTGTGATTGTTTACAATGGTCAGAATTGGAATCGTCATTTTGTGTGATTGTTTACAATGGTCAGAATTGGAATCGTCATTTTGTGTGATGTTTCAATGGTCAGAATTGGAATCGTCATTTTGTGTGATTGTTTACAATGGTCAGAATTGGAATCGTCATTTGTGTGATGTTTACAATGGTCAGAATTGGAATCGTCATTTTGGTGATGTTTACAATGTCAGAATTGGAATCGTCATTTTGTGTGATTGTTTACATGGTCAGAATTGGAATCGTCATTTTGTGTGATTGTTTACAATGGTCAGAATTGAATCGTCATTTTGTGTGATTGTTTACAATGGTCAGAATTGGAATCGTCATTTTGTGATGTTTACAATGGTCAGAATTGGAATCGTCATTTTGTGTGATTGTTTACAATGGTCAGAATTGGAATCGTCATTTTGTGTGATTGTTTACAATGGTCAGAATTGGAATCGTCATTTGTGTGATTGTTTACATGGTCAGAATTGGAATCGTCATTTTGTGTGATTGTTTACATGGTCAGAATTGGAATCGTCATTTTGTGTGATTGTTTACATGGTCAGAATTGGAATCGTCATTTTGTGTGATTGTTTACAATGGTCAGAATTGGAATCGTCATTTTGTGTGATTGTTTACAATGGTCAGAATTGGAATCGTCATTTTGTGTGACTGTTTACAATGGTCAGAATTGGAATCGTCATTTTGTGTGATTGTTACAATGGTCAGAATTGGAATCGTCATTTTTGTGTGATTGTTTACAATGGTCAGAATTGGAATCGTCATTTTGTGTGATTGTTTACAATGGTCAGAATTGGAATCGTCATTTTGTGTGATTGTTTACATGGTCAGAATTGGAATCGTCATTTTGTGTGATGTTTACATGGTCAGAATTGGAATCGTCATTTTGTGTGATGTTTACATGGTCAGAATTGGAATCGTCATTTTGTGTGATTGTTTACAATGGTCAGAATTGGAATCGTCATTTTGTGTGATTGTTTACAATGGTCAGAATTGGAATCGTCATTTTGTGTGATGTTTACAATGGTCAGAATTGGAATCGTCATTTTGTGTGACTGTTTACAATGGTCAGAATTGGAATCGTCATTTTGTGTGATTGTTTACAATGGTCAGAATTGGAATCGTCATTTTGTGTGATTGTTTACAATGGTCAGAATTGGAATCGTCATTTTGTGTGATGTTTACAATGGTCAGAATTGGAATCGTCATTTTGTGTGACTGTTTACAATGGTCAGAATTGGAATCGTCATTTTGTGTGATGTTTACAATGGTCAGAATTGGAATCGTCATTTTGTGTGATTGTTTACAATGGTCAGAATTGGAATCGTCATTTTGTGTGATTGTTTACAATGGTCAGAATTGGAATCGTCATTTTGTGTGATTGTTTACAATGGTCAGAATTGGAATCGTCATTTTGTGTGATTGTTTACAATGGTCAGAATTGGAATCGTCATTTTGTGTGATTGTTTACAATGGTCAGAATTGGAATCGTCATTTTGTGTGATTGTTTACATGGTCAGAATTGGAATCGTCATTTTGTGTGATTGTTTACAATGGTCAGAATTGGAATCGTCATTTTGTGTGATGTTTACAATGGTCAGAATTGGAATCGTCATTTTGTGTGACTGTTTACAATGGTCAGAATTGGAATCGTCATTTTGTGTGATTGTTTACAATGGTCAGAATTGAATCGTCATTTGTGTGATGTTTACAATGGTCAGAATTGAATCGTCATTTTGTGTGATGTTTACATGGTCAGAATTGGAATCGTCATTTTGTGTGATGTTTACAATGGTCAGAATTGGAATCGTCATTTTGTGTGATTGTTTACAATGGTCAGAATTGATCGTCATTTTGTGTGATTGTTTACAATGGTCAGATTGAATCGTCATTTTGTGTGATTGTTACAGTGGTCAGAATTGAATGTCATTGGTGATGTTACAATGGTCGAATTGGAATCGTCATTTTGTGTATTGTTTACATGGTCAGAATTGGAATCGTCATTTTGTGTGATTGTTTACATGTCAGAATTGGAATCGTCATTTTGTGTGATTGTTTACATGGTCAGAATTGGAATCGTCATTTTGATGTGATTGTTTACAATGGTCAGAATTGAATCGTCATTTTGTGTGATTGTATTACAATGGTCAGAATTGGAATCGTCATTTTTGTGATTGTTTACATGGTCAGATATTGAATGCATGTCATTTTTGTGATTGTTTACAATGTCAGAATTGGAATCGTCATTTTGTGTGATGTTTACATGGTCAGAATTGAATCGTCATTTTGTGTGATTGTTTACATGATGGTCAGAATTGAATCGTCATTTGTGTGATGTTTACAATGGTCAGATTGAATGTCATTTTGTGTGATTTTTACATATGTCAAATTGAATGATTTTGTTATTGTTTATGTGTAAATTGAATTGTATTTTGTTGATTGTTAAATGGCAATTGAATGTCATTTTTGTATTGATTTACTTGTCAAATTGAATGTCATTGTATTGTATTCAATGTAATTGAATGTCATTGTTGATGTTACATGCAATTGAATGTCATTTTGATGTGATTGTTTACATGTCATAATTGATGTCATTTTTGATTGTTTCATTTAATCGTCATTTGTGTATTGTTTCATGGTCAAAATTGAATTCATTTGTGATTGTATTCAATGTCAATTGAATGTCATTGTTATTGTTTAAATGTGATTGATCTCATTGATGCATTGTATCGCATTTTGTATTGACTGTTTACATGGTCATATTGAATTCGTCATTTTGCTGTGATTGTTACAATTCAGATTGAATGCATTGTTGTGATTGTTCAATGTCATATTGAATGTCATTTTGTATTGTATTGCATGTCAATTGATGTATTTGTATTGTATTAGCATGTCAGATTGAATCGTCATTTATTGATGTTTAAATGTCATTGAATCGTCATTTTGTGTGATTGTTACATGTCAGAATTGATTGTCATTTTGTGATTGTATTACATGGTAGATTGAATCGTCATTTTGTGTATTGTTTGTACTTGGGCAGAATTGGAATCGCATTATTGTGTGATTGTTTACAATTGTCATAATTGGTATGTCATTTTGTGTATTGTTTAAATGGCATGATTGAATCGTCATTTTGTGTGATGTTTCAATGTAATTGGAATCGTCATTTGTGTGATGTTTACATGTCAATTGAATGTCATTGTGTGATGTTTAAAGTCAAATTGGAATTCATTTTGTGTGCATATGTCAGATTGTCATTTTGGATTACGACAATTGTAGTGTGTCATGTATTGATTGTATTGTATGTATTGCAATATGTATTGTATTATTGTATTGTATTTTGTATTGTATTGTATTGGTTGTATTGATTTATTGTATTGATGCATTGATTGTCATTGCATTGTCATTGTATTGTATTGCATGTATTGTATTGATTGTATGTATGATTGATGTATGCTATTGTATTGTTATGTATTGTCATTTATGTATTGTATCATATTGCATTGTATTTATTGCATTGTATTGCATTATGTTATTGCATGGTATTGTATTGGCAGATTGCAATTAGGTATATGCATTGTATTGTACATTGTATTGTATTGTATTATTGTATTATTGCATTGTATTGTGTATGCATATTATATTATGTATGTATTGTTGCTTGATTATATTGATTGTATTGCATTTATATATGTATGTATGCATCTGCATTTTTATATGTTTGTACTTTATTGATTATTGCATTGTATTCATATATGCATTGTATTGTATTGCATTTATTGATATCTATGCATTTATATGAGCATTAGTGTGCATTATGTATTGCATTGTATCTATTGCATTATTATATTGCATGTATTGCTATATCTATTGCATTATTATGTATGTATTGTATTGTATTGTTCCTTAAGGACTTTTACACATCTTCACATACAACGCACACAGTTCCGACTACAGTAACATGGACACAGGGAAGATGTGTGACATCAGCATTTAATTCATCACTTTACCAACAATTATCAATGGTTACAATAGCGCCGACCACGAAGGCCACTGCAGAGCTGTCAAATAGGCTTAAAATGTGCACACACTCAACATCAAATAGCTCATGGTGCCAACATTCTTCACAGTGACAAAACAGACGACGTTTAAGTACTTCATAATCTGTCACGTATTCACAAAATCTAAAACAAATGTGACTGCCCGCGTTCAAGCAAACAGGAACCAGAAAAAAATCACGAAAAAAGAATAAGATCGCGTTGTTAATGCAAGTGCAAATTTTCGGCCAACTGGCCTTTGTCAGGCGTAGGTAAAGACTGAAACTTCCCTGCTGCTCCGTCCAGTGTGAGAAAAGGAATAAACTGACTAAACTGACACTGGACGGAACAGCATGGAAGTTTCAGTCTTTTTCTCGTAATTTTTTTATTTGGTGTGTTTGTTTGTTTGTGATCTTGCGTTTACAAAGGCCAACTGGCCGAAAATTTGCTCATCTTTGTCTGGTTATATTAACTACGCGATCTTATACTTTTTTCGTGTTTTTCTTCTGGTTCTAGTAATGTATTTGCCATGTCGCAAAATCCATCAGTGTAGTGCTAAATTTGTGATGTTAAATTGCGTGTTGTGCAAAAATTGTGAGCACATAAAATGTAAAAATGATCAGCTATGTGAAATTTGATAAGTTTATGTACGTCTGTTAAACTAACTCGCTCTCTCCCTGTCCCTGTCTCTCTGTGTCTCTATCTGTCTGTCTGTTTGTCTGTCTGATTGTCTGTCTGTCTGTCTGATTGTCTGTCTGTCTGTTTGTCTGTCTGTGTCTGTCTGTCTCTGTTTCTGTCTGTCTCTCTTTTTGTGTCTGCTTCCTTCAAGACTGCCTCAGTTTTTCTTTGCTGTCCAGGGAACTCTCAACATTATTCTTAGAAACCACATTTCAGTTGCCTCAATGTTGTCTTTACTTTGCGTGTTGACTGTCCACGCCTCACAACCGTACAACAGTATCGGTTTTATACAACACTCAAGAACTGTCTTCTGGGCTGTTGCTTGGCTTAAATTAATACCAGTAACTTTGGCCCCCATCTGTGACAACTGGTGACCAGCACTGGTCAGTATGATGTTGTCAAGTGTGTCACTTGTATGAACAGAAAACACAGAAAACATTTGTAACAGTCTGCAAATGAACACAAAGTAAGCGCATATTCTTGATGCCCTTTAAGCGACATCTTTCATAGAAGCAAAACATCCGTACATAACACTAACAAGAAGAACAACAACAGCAACAATGATAATAATATAAAAGAAAACCATAACAGCAATAAGATGGTCAAGCCATTCTAAGAATCTTCACTTTTAAAACAAACAAAAACAGTAAATCCAGGTTTTGAACTTCTGAAGGTCACTGTGACCTTGGAGTAGTTTCAGTGAAATAAGACTTGATGCACATCGAAGATGATGTCAGAAGATCGTTACAATAGTGGAAACATATTTTAGATATTTTGACAAATTTATGAGAAACTGCCGGTCACACACCTTCCTAAAAATGTGGTGATTGTATGCTTTTTCTTTTGATTATTGTTGTTTTATTTTGTGTGACCTTGACCTTGAAGAGTTGCTTTCCAAGTTAAAGTGTTCGTGACCCATGGCTGTCCACAGCTTTGACCTAATTTGGTAAAGATCCATCCGTAAAGAACTGAGAAAATTATGTTCACACATGTCTGCATTACACACACACACACACACACACCACACACACCACACATCACACACACACACACACAACACACACAACACACACCACAAACACACTACACAAACGCCACACACACACACACACACACACACACACACATCACACACCACACACATGCACGCACACACAAACGCACGCACCACACACACACACACACACACACAGCACGCACACAACGTACACCACACCACACCACACACACACACAACACCACCACCACACAAAAGACATACACATGCCCCCCGCTGGTTCATTTAACCCTTTGACTCCCCACCCTGTCCAACAGCATCCTTCACTGTCAACCATACTAGCAAAGCAAACACTTAACCCTTTAACTCCTGCACCCTGTCCAACAGCATCCTTCACTGTTACTAACCACTATAACTTACGCAAAGGGCAAAAACTTAACCCTTTAACTCTCTCACTCTATCCACCAGTTTCCTGCAGGAGTCCGACGGCTAGGGTTTAGGAAGTCAAAGGGTTAAGTTTTTGCAGTTGATGGATACGGTGCGGGAGCCAAAGGGTTAATTAAAACAACGATAACAAACTGGCAGAAAACGGAATGCTGACACAGACGGTGAACAGTGTGAAGCGTAGTTTGCTGTGTGCAGAGGGTTAAAGACACAATGTGTAACAATGTCAAACGTGCACTGTGTGCAATATTCATATCTCATACTCACACAACGACACATATTGGAAGAAAACTTCATAGCGCAGTGGTATCATAGGCATAATACGTAACACGTGTCTTACGCAACACATAATAACGTAAACATGAACAACACTGTATTGTCATAATAACAAAAAACATAAACTATACCGAATGACAATTTTAAACAACAGTCATGATGTAATGTAAGTTATGACGCATGATGACGCAAAACGTAAGCAAATATGTTTATTGCTTGTATGTAATGACACACTACAAAGTGTAAACCATAATGTAAACCATATGGGTGATTAAGTAAATGGAAACAATATCATGATGTTATGGATAATGATGTAATGTAAGCGACAACTATGACTGCGTGAAATGTAACCAATATTGTGACGTCATAATCCTGTAATGACGTAAAATGTAAATAATATTATAACGTCAAGTATAACGAAGTACTTAACTGCACAATGTGATGATGTAAACAGTAAACAATAATTATCATGATAATCATACAATATGGTGACGTTGTAAAATCTAAACAGTATCATGATGTCATATATAATGACGTTATTGAATTCAAAGTGATGACGTGAAATGTCAACAACACTATGACTTCGTGTATCATAACGATTATATCATCACACACACACACACACACACACACACACACACACACACACACACACACACACACACACACACACACACATATATATATATATATGTATATATGTATATATATATACATATATATATAGAATATATATACATACATATATATATAGAATATATATACATACATATATATATGTGTGTGTGTGTACACAACACACACACACACACAACACATATATATATATATATATATATATATGTATATATATATATATATATATATATATGTGTGTGTGTGTGTGTGTGTGTGGTGTGTGTGTGTGTGTGTGTGTGTGTGTGTGTGTGTTGTGCGCGCGTATATATGTATGTATACTTATATATATATATATATAAAGAATATTGTGATGTTATGTACAAACGGATAAAATAAACTATAATGACGTAAACATAAGCAGCGTTATGATGCAATATCAACACAATATAAGCAATCCTATCACGTTGCATATAATAACGTAAATATAAGCTGTGATGTAACCCATCGACAGAGCTAAAGCTATAGTATAAATGCAATACACATAATCCTGAAAATATGTATACAACCAATTATGATGTGTTTTAAAAACTATACAATACGGAAAACTGAAAGCAACAAAATTAGAAAGGCATATTTACGACAAGACTATAGCCATTTCTGTTCACATGAAACAACATGCGATTAACAATGAAGCAAATGTCAAGCAACATAATTCTGCTGACGTAAGATAAGTGTATATGTTATCAATAATACTGACGTAGAATGCAGACGATACATGCAGACATCAATTGTAAGCCATTTAACCATGTAAAATGACAACAACTCTACACGAACAAGCCAACATTTTTATGTTAAATTTTGTTTGTTTGTTTTTTGATTTTGCAGTTGTTGTTGCTTGTTTGGTTTGTTGTTTGTTTGCTTGTCTGCTTGCTTGCTTGTCTGCTTGTTTATCTGTTTGCTTGTTTGTTTGTTCGTTTGTTTGTTTGTTCGTCGCTATTGATTTATCATGTGAAATTTAGGCTTTTTTTTAATTTGGTTCAATTTTTACGTCGGCACCCACCTCAGGTGATATGGCCGACGGGGATGACCATCCAGGGAAGTGGGGGAAGGGGACTTATCTAATCCTATACTGACACCACCATAACAACAATGTTAAGATGGGACAGTGAGAAGGTCAGTTTTAATGTAGCGCACCCTGGGATTCGAACCCACAACCATAAGCATGTGAATCCGGCGCTCAACCAACTGAGCT
>CM060312.1:95818682-95821182 GCA_030674185.1 Monoplex corrugatus | reverse complement strand
ACACAACAAATCGCTTTCCAAAGTAGAAGGTAGAAAGTACACAACAAAAATAACATCTCCATGATCAAGCCTTCCCGTTAGTACGTACTATTTTCTGTCTACCGACAATACTGGTGTTGTCTCTTGTGGAGCTGAAGGTTTGAACACTGACAGTAACAATGTGAAACGCCATTTTCCAAGAACTGTCTACCTGGCGTTGTACCTGTGGGGGGGGGGGTAACCAATGGTTTTCGGGGTGACAAAGCACAGATCCAATGTCTTCAATACGACAGTACATGTATGTCAACAGTCCCATAGTCTATCAACTTTCTTTCATAATTCATTCTCTTAGTCAGGCAAGTAACAATTTTCTTTTTCAAGTAGCAAATCTGATGTCTGTTCCTTTAAAGAATATTTCTAATCATCACACTCTCCGGTAAACAAATTCCATACTTTACTGTTTTCACGTTGACAACCCGAAATTCTCAAATCTGTCACTTGAACAAAAACAAAAATATACATAGAAACAATAAGGACATGATCACACTGTCTGGATAATTGTGTTCCACATTTGACAGTCTTTGTCGTGTTACAAGCAGTTTTAAGGGTAACGAAGCAGAAACACAGGTCTTCCATTCAAAACATCTTCACTTGTCTCACTTTAGAGAAACTGTCTTCTGTGCTTCATTCTCACCGTCATGCCGTAAGCTGTTTGGAAGTGACAAAGCAAAATGACAGCGTCTGTTACTGGAAAACAATACAATAAAGTTGAATGGTCCCGTTTACAGGAATCTGGCTCATATTTCATTTTATCTGTCATCACAAACGACAAACCAGAAAATCCGGTATCTGTCACGTGAACACAACAACTTTCTTAACAGTCTCATTTCCTGGGAACTTCCTGTCATAGGCTGGTCTTGCCATCATGTTAGAACCGACATTTTTTTCCGGGAAAAGTAGGAATTACAATTTTTGTCCTTTGGTTCCAGTGGTGTCGTGGAAAGAGACAATGTGCTGTGTTGACAATTACGCTCTAATCACTGTGCCCTGGAAACATCTATCCAGCCACATACCTCCACAGTCCTTTGGGATCAGCTGTGGCCCATCCAATCCACTTTGAAACAACGAAAACAACAACACATTCAACTGTTCCACTTTTCAGGAACTCTTCTCACACTGTCTTCTCTCCGTCATGTAATAAACGGTTGTGGAGGTGACAATGACAGAAATGTCAACTTGTGATATTTCAGACACACTTAATCAGTTCCATGCTCAATGATATCACATTGCAACAACACCATGTAATATAGCGGTTTACCGAAGCAGGTATTTCACCATCTTAAACGTTTATTAGCAAAACAACAATAATGTTATACTATTTATATTATACGTGTCCGGGGCCGACACAACCCGCCATCGGTGTACTCCTCACTTATTCAGTCGCACTGTCGTGAGTTCGCTCACGGCGGTGCGCACTGAAGCCAGTTCTCAAACCAGCAGTTGCGCTGAAGTAGTTGGCCGGATCGGCGATGAAAGCTACGCAGTAAGTAACCTTTTTGCACTGAGAGACAGGTTCAGCCAGGTAGCCATAAATAATATTATACATTTTTCAATCGACAAACTTTTCAGGCTGGCAAAGCCAAACTTCAAATGTGCCTCACTTAAAAACAATTCCAACCACAAGTTCACTGGTCCACATTGCCAAGAAACCTGTTCCACACATATTTATCTCCATCACAAAGATAGCAGATTTTGGGGCCACAATGCAGAAACACGTTTAATTAAAGCAGCAAAATGTTGATCTGTCCCAAATGTTTGGAAATATCAGTCATGCTTGATAATCTCCTTCGCGTAACAATTCAGACGAGCAAGTTTAAAGCAACAAAACATTTGAATGTCTCAATCTTCGGCGGGTCTAATTCATATTTTATTATCTCTCTCGTGTGATAAACGCAGCTGTCTTGATGACAAGGTAGACCAACGCCTGTCATTTTGAGAAAAAAACAACAACGCTAAGGTCAAAGGTCTCAATTTCTTTTGATCATTGTCCATCAGCTTTTCCTCTCTCAGTCATTTCATCAGCTGTTTTTGACAGTGACCAAGCAAATCGTCAGTGTCGGTAGCTTCAAAACAAAGCTTCGATCGACAATCCAATTTTCTTGGCTCTTCAAACAAGAACAGAAGAATACTCCCCCCCCCTCACCCCTCAGTGCCCCCACCCATTCTCCTAACAAGAATATCCTCCTCCCCCTCAGTGCCCCCCCCCCCGCCCCCCTATTCTTCGTGTGCAAGCAGAGTGTGATGCGTCACGCCTTCAGCACTTAACACGTGGTTTCCCTCGTGACGAAGCAGGACGTTCTGTGACTGCCCCGGCACAGCCGTTGTCGTGACCGTTACGGATGACGGGTTGTTCCGGGAGGCAGTGACGCAGACAGAAGATCTGCTTGAAGGTTGTCCAGAACTTCTCACTGAACCAGCAGTACAGGATGAAGTTACAGGAAGACTTGATGGCCAGCACACC
>CM060312.1:95801182-95811182 GCA_030674185.1 Monoplex corrugatus | reverse complement strand
AGACACACACGCAAGCACGCACGCACGCACGCACGCACACACACGCACGCACACACACACACACACATACACACACACACACACGCATGGCTATAAATGGGGAGAAAGAATAAAAGCAATAAAAGCAAGAATAAAACCAATGGAAAATTATAGAGAGCATAGCATATACAATTATATATTATAACCATGTGATTCCCTCCGAGCGGAGACAGGCTGCAGAGGGGGGTTAGGATTTTATGCGGAGGAGAAAAGGTGAGTTTTGAGAGCGGACTTGAAGGAGACAAAAGTAGGTTGCTGACGGACTGAGAGAGGAAGTTTGTTCCAGGAAAGTGGACCAGAAACAGAGAAGGCTCGTGGACCATAGGTATTGAGCTTAGTGCGTGGAAAGCGAAAAGTCAGAGGATCGGAGGCAGAGCGGAGGGTACGTGAGGGAAGATAGATCTCAAGTAGGCTTGACAGGTAATCGGGGGCTGCGTTATTGAGGCTTTTGTAGCACATGGTGTCTAGTTTGTACTGTATGCGCTTTGATACAGGGAGCCAGTGAAGTTGTGCCAGGAGAGGAGATATGTGGTCAGCTTTTTTCTTTTTGAGTACAAGGCGTACAGCATTGTTTTGAATGCGCTGTAGGATGTGAATGGTGGAGGCAGGAAGACCAGACAGGAGTGAATTGCAATAGTCAATGCGAGACATTATGAAGAGAGAGAACGAGTTTTGCAGTTGTTTCGACAGAGAGATACTTCCTGATCAGCCTTATACGATGGAGATGATAGTAGCAGGATCTGGCAGTTTGAGAAACAAAGCTGTTCATGGAGAGGGTAGAGTCAATGCAGACACCAAGGTTTTTAGCTGAATCAGAAATTGGGACTGATGTGTTACATAATGGGAGAGAAAGAGGAGGCAGCTGAGAAAGTTTCTGACGGGTGCCAATGAGGATAGCTTCTGTTTTGTTACCTACCTCCTGAGTGGAGATTTCTGATCTCCCGATTCAGCTCATGTACAGACCTGGAAGTCCATGACCCCCAACCCCCACCCGCACACCCTCCACCGTGCGTATAGACACGCAGAAGTCAGTTCTTCACGTTAAAGATCCTGCAAATCATGTCAGTGTCCTATCGTTCATGGAACCATAACAAAACACTCAGCAAGCGTACCCACCAAAGACGGTGTCTGCAGACTCCGCAGCCACAAAACGGCGTGCGCGTGATGTTAGCGAAAACTGAATAAAATTCGTGAACACTTGAAAACATTAATATTTTATCAGCGCGTTCGTCAGCGTGTGTACCTGCAACTCTTGAACGGAGAGACGTTTGAAGAAGAAGTCGCTGAGGGCAGTGATGAAGGTGCAGATCATATAGGGACACTGGAAGAGGAAAAAAGCCACAACGATGAAGATCAGCATCAACGTTATCTTCTTCTCTTCGTGTGAGATGATGGACTGGATGCGTGAGTTGGCAGCCAGGTGGTACCTGTGATATTAAACAATGTGATAAGTCATGGCCAGGTGATATACCTGTGATATTAAACAATAAGTCATGGCCAGGTGATATACCTGTGATGTTAAACAATGAGATAAGTTATGGCCAGGTGACATACCTGTGATATTAAACAATGTGATAAGTCATGGCCAGGTGATATACCTGTGATATTAAACAATAAGTCATGGCCAGGTGATATACCTGTGATATTAAACAATAAGTTATGGCCAGGTGATATACCTGTGATATTAAACAATGAGATAAGTCATGGCCAGGTGAATATACCTGTGATATTAAACAATGTGATAAGTCATGGCCAGGTGATATATCTGTGATATTAAACAATGTGATAAGTTATGGCCAGGTGACATACCTGTGATATTAAACAATGTGATAGATTATGGCCAGGTGATATACCTGTGATATTAAACAATAAGTTATGGCCAGGTGATATACCTGTGATATTAAACAATAAGTTATGGCCAGGTGATATACCTGTGATGTTAAACAATGTGATAAGTCATGGCCAGGTGATATACCTGTGATATTAAACAATGTGATAAGTCATGGCCAGGTGATATACCTGTGATATTAAACAATGTGATAAGTCATGGCCAGGTGATATACCTGTGATATTAAACAATAAGTCATGGCCAGGTGATATACCTGTGATATTAAACAATGTGATAAGTCATGGCCAGGTGATATACCTGTGATGTTAAACAATGTGATAAGTTATGGCCAGGTGATATACCTGTGATATTAAACAATGTGATAAGTCATGGCCAGGTGATATACCTGTGATATTAAACAATAAGTTATGGCCAGGTGATATACCTGTGATATTAAACAATAAGTCATGGCCAGGTGATATACCTGTGATATCAAACAATAAGTCATGGCCAGGTGATATACCTGTGATATTAAACAATGTGATAAGTTATGGCCAGGTGATATACCTGTGATATTAAACAATGTAGATAATGGCCAGGTGATATACCTGTGATATTAAACAATGTGATAAGTCATGGCCAGGTGATATACCTGTGATATTAAACATAAGTATGCCAGTGTATACAAACAATAAGTCATGGCCAGGTGATATACCTGTGATATTAAACAATGTGATAAGTCATGGCCAGGTGATATACCTGTGATATTAAACAATGTGATAAGTCATGGCCAGGTGATATACCTGTGATATTAAACAATGGATAAGTCATGGCCAGGTGATATACCTGTGATTTAAACAATTGATAAGTCATGGCCAGGTGATATACCTGTGATATTAAACAATTGATAAGTCATGGCCAGGTGATATACCTGTGATATTAAACAATGTGATAAGTCATGGCCAGGTGATATACCTGTGATATTAAACAATTGATAAGTCATGGCCAGGTGATATACCTGTGATATTAAACAATGGATAAGTCATGGCCAGGTGATATACCTGTGATTTAAACAATGTGATAAGTCATGGCCAGGTGATATACCTGTGATTTAAACAATGTATAAGTTATGGCCAGGTGATATACCTGTGATTTAAAACAATGTGATAAGTTCATGGCCAGGTGATATACCTGTGATATTAAACAATAAGTGATAAGCATGCCAGGTGATATACCTGTGATATTAAACAATGTATAAGTCATGGCCAGGTGATATACCTGTGATGTTAAACAATGTGATAAGTTATGGCCAGGTGATATACCTGTGATGATTAAACAATGTGATAAGTCATGGCCAGGTGATATACCTGTGATGTTAAACAATGTGATAAGTCTATGGCCAGGTGATATACCTGTGATATTAAACAATTGATAAGTCATGGCCAGGTGATATACCTGTGATATTAAACAATGTGATAAGTTATGGCCAGGTGATATACCTGTGATGTTAAACAAGTGATAAGTCATGGCCAGGTGATATACCTGTGATATTAAACAATGAAAGTCATGGCCAGGTGATATACCTGTGATATTAAACAATGTGATAAGTCATGGCCAGGTATATACCTGTGATATTAAACAATGTGATAAGTCATGGCCAGGTGATATACCTGTGATATTAAACATGATAAGTCATGGCCAGGTGATATACCTGTGATATTAAACAATGTGATAAGTCATGGCCAGGTGATATACCTGTGATTTAAACAATGTGATAAGTCATGGCCAGGTGATATACCTGTGATATTAAACAATTGATATAGTCATGGCCAGGTGATATACCTGTGATATTAAACAATGTGATAAGTCATGGCCAGGTGATATACCTGTGATGTTAAACAATGTGATAAGTCATGGCCAGGTGATATACCTGTGATATTAAACAATGTGATAAGTCATGGCCAGGTGATATACCTGTGATATTAAACAATGTGATAAGTCATGGCCAGGTGATATACCTGTGATATTAAACAATGTGATAAGTTCATGGCCAGGTGAGTTATACCTGTGATGTTAAACAATGTATAAAGTTATGGCCAGGTGATATACCTGTGATTTAAAACAATGTGATAAGTTATGGCCAGGTGATATACCTGTGATATTAAACAATGTGATAAGTCATGGCCAGGTGATATACCTGTGATATTAAACAATAAGTCATGGCCAGGTGATATACCTGTGATGTTAAACAATTATAGTCATGGCCAGGTGATATACCTGTGATTTAAACAATGTGATAAGTCATGGCCAGGTGATATACCTGTGATGTTAAACAATGTGATAAGTTATGGCCAGGTGATATACCTGTGATTTAAACAATGTGATAAGTCATGGCCAGGTAATATACCTGTGATATTAAACAATGTGATAAGTTATGGCCAGGTGATATACCTGTGATTTAAACAATGTGATAAGTTATGGCCAGGTGATATACCTGTGATGTTAAACAATGTGATAAGTCATGGCCAGGTGATATACCTGTGATATTAAACATGTATAAGTCATGGCCAGGTGATATACCTGTGATGTTAAACAATGTGATAAGTCATGGCCAGGTGATATACCTGTGATTTAAACAATGTGATAAGTTATGGCCAGGTGATATACCTGTGATGTTAAACAATGTGATAAGTCATGGCCAGGTGATATACCTGTGATGTTAAACAATGTGATAAGTTATGGCCAGGTGATATACCTGTGATTTAAACAATGTGATAAGTTCATGGCCAGGTGATATACCTGTGATATTAAACAATGTGATAAGTCATGGCCAGGTGATATACCTGTGATTTAAACAATGTGATAAGTATGGCCAGGTGATATACCTGTGATATTAAACAATGTGATAAGTTATGGCCAGGTGATATACCTGTGATTTAAACAATGTGATAAGTTATGGCCAGGTGATATACTGTGATGTTAAACAATGTGATAAGTCATGGCCAGGTGATATACCTGTGATGTTAAACAATGTGATAAGTATGGCCAGGTGATATACCTGTGAATTAAACAATGTGATAAGTTATGGCCAGGTGATATACTGTGATATTAAACAATGTGATAAGTCATGGCCAGGTGATATACCTGTGATATTAAACAATGTGATAAGTTATGGCCAGGTGATATACCTGTGATTTAAACAAAATGTTAATCATGGCCAGGTGATATACCTGTGATTTAAACATGATAATATGGCCAGGTGAAACTGTGATTAAACAATAAGTCATGGCCAGGTGATATACCTGTGATATTAAACAATGTGATAAGTCATGGCCAGGTGATATACCTGTGATTTAAACAATGTGATAAGTCATGGCCAGGTGATATACCTGTGATATTAAACAATGTATAAGTCATGGCCAGGTGATATACCTGTGATTTAAACATGGATAAGTCATGGCCAGGTGATATACCTGTGATATTAAACAATGTATAAGTCATGGCCAGGTGATATACCTGTGATTTAACAATGTGATAAGTCATGGCCAGGTGATATACCTGTGATATTAAACAATGTGATAAGTCATGGCCAGGTGATATACCTGTGATGTTAAACAATGTGATAAGTTATGGCCAGGTGATATACCTGTGATATTAAACAATGTGATAAGTCATGGCCAGGTGATATACCTGTGATATTAAACAATGGATAAGTCATGGCCAGGTGATATACCTGTGATGTTAAACAAGTGATAAGTCATGCCAAGTGATATACCTGTGATTTAAACAGAAATAAGTCATGGCCAGGTATATACCTGTGATGTTAAACAGTGAAAGTCATGGCCAGGTGATATACCTGTGATGTTAAACAATGACGTCATGGCCAGGTAATATACCTGTGATGTTAAACAGTGAAGTCATGGCCAGTAATATACCTGTGATTTAAACAATGTTAATCTATGGAGGTGTATAACTGTATTAGAACGTGATAAGCATTCAGGTTAGTTCACTAACTGATGATTTAAACAGGATAAAGTATGGCAGGTGATAATCTGTGATTTAAAAATAAGTGATGGGCGTGAATCCTGTGAATTTAACACAGGATTAAGTCATGCCAGGTTGATATACCGTAGGATAAAACAGATTGTAATTATGCCAGTGTTCGATATACTTTGAAAACACAATAAGTCATGACGGTTGAAATACTGTTGACTTTTAAACAATGTGAAGGTCATGGCAGGGATATACTGTGAGTAATAAAACAAAGGATAGCAGGCATGATAAACTGTGATATTAAACAATGTGATAAGTTCATGCCAGGTGAATATACCATGTGATATTAAACATGAAAGTCACCCGGGATTCCCTGTGATTTTAAACATGTAGTCAGGCCAGGTGATATACCTGTGATTTAAACAATGTGATAAGTCATTGGCCAGTGATTTACCTGTGTGTTAACTTTGTAGTCTGGCCGGTTGTTTCTTGTATTAAACATGGTAAGTCATGGCCCGGCCAGGTGATATACCTGTGATGTTAAACAATTTGATAAGTTCATGGCAGGTGATATACCTGTGTTGTTAAACAATGTGATAAGTCTGGCCAGGTTGATATACCTGTGATTTTAAACAATGTGATAAGTATGGCCAGGTGATATACCTGTGATGTTAAACATAGTGATAATTCATGGCCAGGTGATATACCTGTGATTTAAACATGTGATAAGTTCTGGCCAGGTGATATCACCTGTGATATTAAACATGTATAAGTTATGGCCAGGTGATATTCCTGTGATATTAACAATGTGATAAGTCTATGGCCAGGTGATATACCTGTGATATAAACAATGTGATAAGTTCATGGCCAGGTGATATACCTGTGATGTTAAACGAGATGGTTATCTAAGTTGTGTGTGTGTTTGTTTAAAGTCTAGGAGACCGTGTAGAGCCATATCAGGCCTATAACCGTTTCAAAACATAAACAATTTTTTTAACAGGAAATAAAAAAGGACAAGAAAATTAAATACGCATGTCAATGCATTTTGCGGTCAAAATCCAAGGAGATGCCACAGGCGTTGACGACTCCGTCCAATTTATCACACAGGGGATTTGAAAAAACAAACCTCAATACACATTTAAACATACGTAAGGACGCTAAAACATGGAAAATTGGCCTAAATTACGTAAAATCGCTTCCGAATATCACATTTCCCCAGGGCAAAAAAAATGCACCTAATACATGTACCCAATTAACAGTCCTAAGAGAAAGTATGTAAGACTTTATCGACATATACAGGTGAATGGATCAGCAAGGCAGAAAATGATAGGAAGACATAACAGAAAACAAAGGAACTAGACAGAAACAAACAGATTGACAGAAAAGAGGAAATTTCCAGCACAGAATTTCCAGAAGGTGGGGATACTATTTATACTGAAAGGTCACCCGGCATTCCCATGGGGGGAAGGATGTTTAGTCGTCGGTCAGGAGATATACCTGTGGTGTTAAACAAGATGATCCCCCCATTCTGTCTGTCTGTCTGTCTGTCTATCTTTCTGTCTGTCTGTCTGTCTGTCTGTCTGTCTCTCTATGTGTCTCTTTCTCCCCCCCCCCCATCTCTTCCTCTCACTCCCTCTCTGTCTTTCTTTTTCTGCCTGTGTGTCTGTGTGTGTGTGTGTCTGTCTGTCTGTCTCTTTCTCTCTCTCTCTCTGTCTCCTCCTTCCTTTCTCCCTCCCTCTCTGTCTGTCTGTCTGTCTGTGTGTTTGTCTCTCCCCCCTCTCTCTCTCCCTAGCTCGCTCGCTCGCTCTCTCTCTCTCTTTGTGTCTCCTCTCTATCTCTCATTCTCTCCCTCTCTCTCTATCTCTCATTCCTCCCTCTCTCTCTCTCTCATTCTCTCCCTCTTTCTCTCTTCTCTCTCTCTATCTCTCTCATTCTCCCCCCCTCTCTCTCTATCTCTCATTCTCTCCCTCTGTCCTTTCTCCTCCCCCCACCTCTCTCTCCCTCTCTCTCTCTCTGTCTCACTTACCTCAAGTACCGAGTACTCTTACGGATCTCCACCACTAGCCTGGTGTTGAGCACAGCCAGAGCCAGCAGGGGCAGCAACCCTGCCATGAAGCCCGGGACGATGATGGAGTACACAGTGTTGTTGTAGGCGTCCTCCTCCCGCCACTCCATCACCAGCCGGCTGTACGTGTTGTTCTGGCTGTCGTACAGCCGCTTCTCCACCAGCACCATGTCCAGGAAGTTGGGCAGGCGCACCACGAAGGAGGCGATGAAGATGAGAGCGATGAGGCATCGAGCTCGTTTGGTCGTGCAGATTGACATCGCCTGTTTGAGGGTGTGTGGGGTGGGGTGGGGAGTGGGAGGAGGGGGGAATAAGTCATTATATATACATGTGTATGTGTGTATGTGTGTATATATGTGCGTGTATATATGTGTGTGTGTGTGTGTGTGTGTATGGATATGTATGTGTCTATGTGTCTGTACATATATGTGTATGCTTGTATATATATATATATTATATATATATATATATATATATATATATGTATGTATATATATACATATATATATATATGTATATATGTACTTATGTATATATGTATGTGTGTAAATATATATGTATGTGTATGTGTATATGTATTATGTATATGTGTATATATATATGTATGTATGCGGATATGTGTATGTGTATGTATATCTATATATGAAATTATGTATATGTATGTGTATATATACATTGCAACGAATGTTTATTGTTTTGTACATTTTGTTAGATCTGTTGATTATGCACTGTATACATTTCAATATGTTTGTAAATGCTATGTATTTGAAAATGAATAAAAACAAGTTTAATTAAAAAAAAAGAATAAGTCATTATAGTTGTCGTCATCACTATCATTATTATAATCAGACGAAGAAGGAAAATGATGATAACGGTGGCAGCAACAAAAGCGATAAACAAAATGGTCAAGGCATTTAAAGGTGTTCATTTTTATACACAAAATTATTACCGAAAATCCCGATTTTGTACTTCTCCTGGTCACTTTGAAGAAGCATCAGATCAAATAAAACTTGACATAAAGTGAAGGCAATGGTACACTGTTACCACAGTGAAAACAGACTGGACATGTTGTCAGAAGTTCCTGAAAGAGGAGAGAGACGTATTTTCTTCCAAAAATAGTGACTTTACGCTTTTGTTGCTATTTTGTATTCTTTCTTGTGGGGTGGGGGTGGGAGATGGGGGGCTTGTGACTTTAATCCAATTCCATAACTACCAGACTTGTGTTTTCACGGTTCTTCAACCAACAGTCCACAGGTTTGACCCAACCCTGGTGACGTGTCCCTCCAATAACAGAGGAGAAAATCTTGTTCACGTATTTTGGTAATACGCACACGCACGCGCGCATACACACACACACACACACACACACACACACACACACACACACACACACACACACACACACACACATACACACACACACACACACACAGACACCACATACAGACACACACACAGACACACACGTACACACACACACACACACACACACACATACACACACACACACACACATTACACGCACACATACACACATACACGCACACACGCGCGCGCGCACACATACACACTCACACAGACACCACATACAGACACACACACAGACACACACACGTACATACACACACACACACACACACACACACATATACACGCCCACGCACACAAACACACACTAATAAAGTTTATAATGCAGCAAATCTTGCTATACAAATCAAGTCAAAGCGCACATTCTGTTGACCAAAGTGTTCACTGACAATGACCAAAACTCTAAGGTACAAAGCGCTTGCAGACCAGAAGGAGGAGGACAGAAGTGGGGTGGGAGGGAAGGGTGGGCACATGGAGGGGGACATCACTGCTGGACAAAATCTCAGTTTCAGTTTCAGTTTCTCAAGATGACGTCTCCGCGCTCGGAACGAATACCATAAGCGCTGACGTCACAGGTGCCATGTGTATGGTGATCATGGTACAAGACATAAGCCTGCACATAAACCCATGTGCTGGCCAGGTCCAGAGGTCCTACCTAGACTATATTTTACCTGGTCTATATTTTATACTGGTATTTTATCAGCCTA
>CM060312.1:95793682-95796182 GCA_030674185.1 Monoplex corrugatus | reverse complement strand
AACACGAACACGAACACGAACACGAACACGAACACGAACACGAACACGAATACGAATACGGATACGAATACGAATACGAATACGAATACAAATACAAATACGAATACGAATATGAACATGCACATGAACATGAACATGAACATGAACATGCTGCCCCTATCTACTGCACTGTTCCTGCGTCATTATACACATTGCATTGCACATTGCATATTCATATTGATATTCATATTCATGTTCATGTTCATCACCACCATCATCCCCTCAGCATAAATATCACTTATAGTGAAAAGACGTTAAATCAAAGAACGATCATGAACATGAATATGAATATGATTATGAATATGCACATGCACATGCACATGAACATGAACATGAACATGAACATGAACATGAGTATGAATATGAATATGAATATGAATATGAATATGCAATGTGCAGTGTGTGTATAGTGACACAGGAACAGTGCAGTAGATGAGGGCAGCAAACACAACGGTCCATCAGAAGTGACAATCAGTGGACTGTGGACCTAAACACTGGGCACACTGGGCACACTGGGCACACTGGGCACACTGGGCACACCCAACATCACGACTGACCAGTGGAACAAACAGTACCCAATAACCACACATATCTGGGACTCCCGTTTGGCGTGCTCAGAAAACTGAACAGTAGGACACAATCATTATCATCATCGTCGTCATTAACATCAACGTCGTTATCGTCATCATCATCATCAGCAGCAGCAGCAGCAGTAGTATCATAATAATCGTCATCACCCCCATCATCATCGCCGTCATCGTTGTTACCGTCATCATCATCATTGTCGTCGTCGTCGTTGTCTTCGTCATAGTAGTCGTCGTCATCATCGTCATTTTCATTATCGTTACCATCATCACCATCGTCACCAGTATCATCATCATCATCACCACCATCATCACCCTCAGCATCAGCATCATTATCAGCAGCAGCAGCAGCAACAGCATCATCGTTGTCGTCGTCATCATCATCATCATCATCGTCGACGTCGTCATCATTAACATCATCATCGAAAGCGTCATCGTCATTTGTATCTTAAATAACGACATCATCATCATCATCATTAGATCATCGCTGTCGTCAATGTCATCGTCGTGGTT
Organism: Monoplex corrugatus; assembly: GCA_030674185.1. Classification (NCBI taxonomy): domain Eukaryota; kingdom Metazoa; phylum Mollusca; class Gastropoda; order Littorinimorpha; family Ranellidae; genus Monoplex; species Monoplex corrugatus. The sequence goes on along the minus strand of CM060312.1, from coordinate 95,795,046 downwards.
GTCACTGTTGTTGTCGTCTTAATCGTCCCAGCAGTCACACAGGTTCCCAACTGACGTGCACATGGTTTTGCGGCTGAGAACGACGACGGTGAGGATGATGCCGACGATGCCGAGACTGTAGACGATGGGCTTGATAGTGAGGTGAAGCCAGCTGCCCCTCTGTTCACACACCCGGTAATCGTCCACCCCCACCCCCTCCTCATAGTACACCTCCTCGTACACACGGCTTGACGTCTGCAGTCCATCATCGTTATACGACGTCATCATGAGCAAGTGGGATGCCTTGTAATATTCCTCTTGTTTCTGCAATTCAAAATAAAGATTTGCGTATATATTGTTTGCTTAAAACATAACAGAAACAACGTTTCAAAGAAACAAGAAATGTACTACACCAACAGCCCAGCAAGCTTTTGCCTGAAGTTAAACACTATACCGTGCGGGGTACGACTACACCATCATCATGTGCCCTGCTGCATGGCGTTGGCCATCATGGCCTCCATAAAAATCTATCCTTTGTCGCTGCAAGTGCATCTCCCACCCTCTCTATCCCCTGCCATCCTGCAAGTCCGTCCAATATTTTCTCCCTGGGCCTGTCTGGTGCTCTCTTTCCCTCCAGCTTTCCTGTTGTGACCAGGTGTTGTAATTCCCCTTTCCTCATAAAATGGCCTATAAACGTTGCCTGTCTTTTCCTAATCGTCTTTATTAATGATCGTATTGCGTCTGCTGTTTCAAGCAATTAGGAACAAGAAAAACAAATGAAAATACAGAAACAAAACTGGTATTTTATATAACAAAACAAGACAAACGACCTTTGTCAAGCCAATAAAAAAAAAAGTATAAAAAACAAAAAAGAATAAATACACAATATTTTAGCGAGCAAAAAACGTCTCGTCAGGAACTTATCTGCTGTTTTATTCTTCTTTCGCCTGCTAAGTTTTGTGTATTTATTCTTTGTTGGCTTTCATCAACTCTTTAAGTTTCAGTTTCAGTTTTTCCAGATGACGTCTCGGAATGAATTCCATATGCGCTACCTTCACAGGTGCCATGTGATGGAGAAGATTCAGAATGATCATGGCACAAGCCTTATTAAGCCTGCACATAAACCCATGAGCTGTCCAGGTCCTGAGGTCCTACCTACCGCCTGACAAAGGCTGGTTGACCGAAAATGTGTGCCTGTCTTCTTTCGTTATATTAAATATTCGTTCAGATCTAACTGTGTGTGTGTGTGTGTGTGTGTGTGTGTGTGTGTGTGTGTGTGTGTGTGTGTTGTGTGTGTGTGTGTATGTGTGTGTGTGTGTGTGTGTGTGTGTGTGTGTGTGTGTGTGTGTGCGTGTTTGTGTAATAATAATAAAGAGCATTTATAT
>CM060312.1:95763682-95771182 GCA_030674185.1 Monoplex corrugatus | reverse complement strand
GAAATCTCGTAGAAAGACAGTTGAGTTGAGTGGGGATTCATATTCATGTTTTGTTGATTACACCAGGGCTTTGGGCGGGTGGGACACGAAGAATTGATCAATCAACCTAGAAAGGCTCAATGTTGATGGAAAGAATAATAAGGAATACGTATTTGAAAAAGACAGCAGCAACGAGAGTAGAAAATGATATGGCTCTTTCCAAGATATCGAAGGATAGGTTAGGCAGGGATGTGTTCTGTCATCAGATTTGTTTTCATTTTGCAGCGAGACTATCGTGATGAACATAGAAGAATGCCCTGGAATGAAGGTTGGAGGAAACAATTATAAACATTCTTCGTGTGAAGATGACACCGTTCTAATTGCAGAAATTGAAAATGACCTATAAAATCTTGTGACTATAATAGAAATAGAAAGCAGAAATAAAGGGCTGGGGCTAAAGAGGAGGAAGATTGAAGTTATGGTAACCAGTAAAATACAACAACAAAAAATCCGCTCAGGCAAAATAACGACAAACGGCACCACATTGAGACAAGCTGATAGTTTAAAAATATCTGGGAACAGTCGTCTCACCAGACGTAGATGCACATCAGAATTACCAGCAGAATCGGCCAAGCTAAAACAGCATTCAGGAAGATGAAAAGCATTCTTACCAACATTTGCCAATCAATTAACATCAGGAAGAGAGTTCTTGAGTGTAATAATAGAACCGATACTGTTGTACGGATGTGAGGCGCGGTGCGTGTGTCGCGTGCTGGGCGGCGTGTGTGTGTGTGGTTGTGTGTTGTGTGTTGTGTTGTGTGTGTGTGTGTGTGTGTGTGTGTGTGTGTGTGTGTGTGTGTTGTGTGTGTGTGTGTGTGTGTGTGTGTGTGTGTGTGTGTGAATGGTACAGTGTGTGTGGGTTGTGTAGTGGGTGTGTGGTTGTGTGTGTGTGTTGGTTGTGAAGAGATACAGATATAGTAGGTATAGACGTATGGCATAAATATATATATATGTATAGCTATATAGAGATGTAGATGTAAATATAAACATAGATATGAATACAGGTATAAACACATAGGTATATGAATCTAAATATAGACATGCATACTGTCATGATTCTTCATGCTGACGCAATCAAAACGTGAATAAAGCATTTGTCCGTCACGCAACAGTACGCTCTCCTTAACCAATGCACTAGGCAGGTCACGATGTCATTTTGACTATTTCCCCCACCTCCTAATCAGGAAGAGACAACATTTATTAGCACTAATTTTCACATATCACACACACATTCGTGGTCACACACCTTCAAATCAATGTTCACCAAGAACTATGCCACAGAATAGAATATTTCAAATGTCAATAACTTTAAATTACAGTTTCCAATTCTTCCGAAAACTCTCACACTGCTTCAAATTTCCTCATAGGGTTTCCTCCTAACACTCCTTTTACAGACTTTTTCCTCCACCAAATGTTTATAGTTTTTTTTTTAAGTTTTAACTTCCTGGTGGTCACTGTCGTCACGTTTATTTGGGACGAAGTAATTAATCAGAGTGTTCTTTCTTAAGTAACATCACGTCGATTACCGTTTGCGTCGATCACTGCTGTTATTGCCCTCCACCATTCAGGGCATCAGGGACCTGGACCTTGTCTGGTCACCCCTGAGGAATGGCCTGTATGCCTTTTTACAAATAAAGCCTAGCCTATGGGTTGACCAGCACCAAACCCAAACTTGCCACGGCCATAGGCGAAGTGATTGAAAAACCCATTTGATTCAAGTCATCCAACTTGGATGAGCTTTTTCAGAACTCTACAGCTAATCGCAACTGCCTTTACTGGCAATACAGGCCATTGAATTCGATGAGTGGTTATAACCAATCACCTGTTACCTTACAATCTAAACACAATGACCACACACCAACTTTAGTGGGTTGGCTCTACTAGCCATCTTCAAAAAAGACTAACTCTACATCACACCAACATGTGCACACAAAAATTCCTTGTGCACGTGACACAAAAACATGTGCACACATTACCCTGCAGTGTATGTGCACGTGACACAAAAAACATGTGCACAACCTTACCCTGTGCAATCCGTGACAGACAACAAAACATGTGCACACATTACCCTGTGCACATGACACACAAAACATGTGCACACATTACCCTGTGCACTGACAACAACATGTGCACACATTACCCGTGCAATGACACCAAACATGTCACCATACCCTGTGCACATGACAAAAAATGTGCCTAGTGCACATACAAAAAATGTGTTCCCGTGTGATCATTAACTATGTAGCGGTGTGTATTTGTGTGTTGTGTGTGTGTGTGTGTGTGTGTGTGTGTGTGTGTGTGTGTGTGTGTGTGTGTGTGTGTGTGTGTGTGTGTGTGTTTTGTGTGTGTGTGTGTGTGTGTGCGGTGTGTGTGTGTGTTCGTTTATGGGCAAGAGTGAGTGTATGTTTAGATAGTGTGTTTGATTACAGTTCAATAATCCAAAATGTTATTATAGTGTGTTTTGTAAATTCGGTGATCAGGTTGCTTTGAAGAAGACCACACGACCGACACATGTCAAAAACGAAAATAGAAAACTGATTTGTTCTGTTTAGTTTCTTTTCCCTTTCGACTCTCTCTCTCTCTCTCTCTCTCTCTCTCTCCCTCTCTCTCCTCTCTCTCTCTCTCTCTCTCCCTCCCTCTCTGTGTGTCTCTCCTGTCTCTGTCTCTCTCTCGCTCTCTCTTCTCTCTCTCTCTCTCCCTCTCTGTGTCTCTTTTTCTCTGTCTCTGTCTCTCTCTCGCTCTCTCTTCTCTCTCTCTCTCGCTCTCGCTCTCTCCCCCTCCTCTCCCTCTCTCTCTCTTTCTCCCCCTCCATCTCTCATTCTTTCTTCTCTGTCACTCTCTTTACACACACACACACACACACACACACACACACACACACACACACACACCACACACAATATATATAATATATATATATCATCATCATCATCATCATCATCATCATCATCATCATCAGGAGCATGGCGTTGGCGATCATGGACTTCATCTGTCTCTATCTCTCGTTGCCCCTAGCATCTCCCTACCCTCCTCGTCCCCAGCCACTCCGCAGTCCGTCCATGTATATATATATATATATATATATATATATATATATATAATATATATATATATATATATATGTATATTCATATACATATATATGAAAGGGGAGTGTTTATCTTTCTGTGCAAGTACGTGTAAATGAGCGGTATGTTTTTGTGTCCATACGACTTCATCCGTCAATGTTTCCCCGAGCTAAATCTTTGATTCTGATTTCAGCTCCTTTCTACACAAAATGAATAACAACACACGTTTTGCCAACTCCTTACTCCGCCCTCCTGCCGGGGGTACAAACATACTTAGTGATGTACAGCCTGTTAGGCTGGCTCCACGGGACATCAGCAAAAGCCATGCAATGTCTGCTGAAATATCATCTGTCTTCAAGAACTGGTTACAAACCTTCCTTGGGGATAAACAACAACAGTGGAGTGAAGCCTCTAAGTCTGGTTCCGTAACACATCAACAAAAGCTGGACATTGTGGAAAGAAAAACAGTCGGCTTCAAGGAATGGATCAAAGGCCCATTGTTAGATTAGAGTAAAATTGAAATGCCATCGTTAGAAGATGGACCGCCCTCCAGAGACAGGAAAATAGATTGTCCTGGGCTGAACAAAATGGACTGGTGTCGACAGGAAGATAGATTGTCCTCCGTGAACAATGGATTGCCTTCTACAGAAAAATGGATTGGCCACCTGAGGACATGAGAAAGATGGACGGCCCACTACAAAAGAACAGACTGGCCTATGCAGAAAAAGATGGACTGCCATCGATAGAGAAATTGACTGGCCTCGACAGATACAGAAAGGAACTATTATATTAATGCCATATACATCCTAAGCACTATCATAGAGAGGTCAATCGAGTTGAATAAGGATTTATATTTATGCTGCGTTGATTATACCAAGACTTTCGATCGGGTAAGACATGAAGAATAATATTGATCAGCCGACTAGAAAGACTCAATGCTGATGGAAAAGATCTGCGAATAATCAGAAATATGTACTGGGAACAAAGAGCTGCAATGAGAACAGAAAACGATATATGCTTTTTCCAAAATATCAAAAGGCAGCGTTGTATTCTTGTCATCAGGTTTTTTTCACTTTACAGCGAAACCATCATGAGAAACCTAGAAGAATGCCCAGGATTAAAGGTTGGAGGAATAAAGATAAACAACAGATGGCACCATGCTAATTGCAGAAAATGAAAGTGATCTACAAAACCTTGGGGATATTCTAGAAATAGAAAGCAAAAATAAAGGATTGGAGCTAAATAGCAAGAAGACTGAAGTCATGATATTCAATAAAAAAAAAAATGAAATCCCCGCATGCAGAATAACAGCAAACGGCACAACTTTGAGACAGGTTGATACGTTTAAACATCTGGGAACGATCATCTCACCAGACGGCAGATGCACATCAGAAATAGCCAGCAGAATCGATTGAGCCAAAACAGCATTCAAGAAAATAAGCATTGTTACCAACAAATGCCTATTAATTAACACCAGGGAGAGAGTTCTTCAATGTTGTATGGAACCGATAGTGTTATACGATCGTGAGGCGTGGACAGTCAGCAAACAAAGCCAGAACAAGATTGAGGCAGCCAAAATGTAGTTTGTAAGAAGAATGTTGAGAGTTCCATGGACAGCAAAGAAAAACAAGACAATCTTGATGGAGGCAGACACAAGAAGATCATTGATCAGGAAGATTAGGAAAACACAAGCAACATTTACAGGCCATTTTATGAGGAAAGGGGAACTAGAGCACCTGGTCACAACAGGAAAGCTGGAGGAAAAGAGAACACTAGGTAGACCCAGGGAGAAACTATTGGACGGACTTACAGAGTGGCTGAGGACAGAGAGGGTGGGAGATGTACTTGCAGCCACAAGGGATAGATTCGTATGGAAGGCCATGCTCGCCAACACCATGCGGCAGGGCACTTGATGATCATCATCAGGAAGCTGGAAGGAAGCTGGTGGATAGAGTGATAGTCAAAGGGTTAAATTTTTGCAATTGGTGGATAGGGTGAAGAGTCAAAGGGTTAATATCTAAAACAAGACAGCTAAAAAAAAACAACAACAAATAATGGCCACGTTTCATTAGTGTCCTGTCGAAAGGCACGTTTTTCCCTGACGTTTGTGTATTTGTTCTCGCTGCTTTTTTATGTAGGACTGACAAAGACCAGTGACCGTCAATTGACGCTTGTCTTTTGTTATATTTAATAAACATTCTCTTTGCACGTAATGATTCTATTTTCGCGTGTTTTTGGTTCCTGTTTCTTTTTAACAGTGACATCACCTTGATATAGAACTCTTGGTACTTTTTGTGTATGAAAGGCAAGAACGGAGGAAGGTTAGATGACTGCACGTTTTGGTTTTGGTAAAGCAAGTCTCTGACCTTTTCTCACACTGGACGAAGCAGCAGGCAGGTTTCAGTCTTTTTCTCCAAATGTTTTGTGTCTGGTGTTTGTGTGTTTGTGACCTTACGCTTGACAAAGGCCAGTTGGCCTAAAATTTGCGCCTGTCTTGTCTGGTTGTATTAAATACGCGTTCTGATTCTTTTTTCGTGTTTTTTTTTTCTGGTTCTTTGTACTTTATTCAGCCCAGGCCTCATCCCCGTTTGGAGGGGGACACAACACAACACCACCACTAATCAATGATGGCTGCCTCTGTCTGATCAGACAATGGACGTGCCTGGTGAAGAACTCAGATGGGTGGAACAGTGTCGGCTGTGGCTGAACAGGCACGTAATAATCAATATCAAATAACATTGTAAACAAAGAGATGACATGACATGCATGTGCAGGTTAATAATATGAATACGAGGACCGTGATGAAAAGAAGCATTCATCAACTGAGCATATTTAAAGAGACCGAGAAAAAGAGAGAGAGAGCCAGCGAAAGAGAGAGAGAGAGAGAGAGAGAGAGAGAGAGAAGCCAGCGAAAAGAGAGAGAGAGAGAGAGAGAGAGCAGCGAAAGAGAGAGAGAGAGAGAGAGAGAGACCAGCGAAAGAGAGAGAGAGAGAGAGAGCAAGAGAGAGAGAGAGCGAGAGAGAGAGAGAGATGCAGACAAACAGGCAGAGACAGAGACAAGACAGGCAGACAGACAGAGACAGAGAGACAAAGACAGAGAGTGACACAAAACAGAGTGAGACAGAAAAAAACGACAGGCAGACAGACAGGCAGATGTAGAGGCAGACAGACATGCAACAGACATAAGTACAGACAGATCGACAGGCAGGAAGACAGAGAGACAACAGACAAACGAACAGACAGGAGGCAGAGAAACGGACAGAAGCATAAAGACAGACAGAGAGTGCAGACAGACAACAGACAGAGAGAGAAACAGACAGGAAGACATAGAGGCATGCAGACAGACATACAAACACAGAGGCAGGCAGACCGACAGACATAGAGGCAGGCAGACAGACAGGCATGGCAGACAGACAGACAGGCAGGCATGCAGACAGACAGACAGGCAGGCATGCAGACAGACAGACAGACAGACAGACAGACAGGCATGCAGACAGACATACAGGCAGACAGGCAGAGAGGCAGACAGGGAGACATGCAACACAGAGGCAGGCAGGCAGACAGACAGACACGAGGCAGAAAGACAGACATGCAAACACGGAGGCAGAGAGGCAGACAGACAGCTAGACAGGCAGACAGGCAGACAGACAGCAGACAGGCAGACAGGCAGGCAGGCAGACAGACAGACAGACAGACAGGACAGACGACAGACAGGCAGGTAGCATGTGGACAGACAGACAGGCAGGCAGGCAGACAGACACAGACAGACAGGTGGGCATGTAGACAGGCAGGCAGACAGACAGACAGGCAGGCAGGCAGACAGGCAGACAGACAGACAGACAGACAGACAGTCAGACAGGCAGACAGACACAGACAGACAGGTAGGCATGTAGACAGACAGACAGACAGGCAGGCAGACAGGCAGGCAGACAGACAGACAGGCAGACAGGTAGGCATGTAGACAGACAGGCAGGCAGACAGGCAGACAGGCAGACAGGCAGACAGACAGACAGTCAGACAGACAGACAGATAGGCAGACAGGCAGACATGTAGACAGACAGACAGGCAGACAGGCAGACGAACAGACAGAAAGAAACTTGAGACATAGGTTCTGTATTTGAAGGACACCCACCCACCCCCTTCTCATCCCAGGATCACGTGAATAAGTCAACATACATTATATTTCCATCAGCCAACATGGCCAAGTGGTTAACAGCAGTCTGCTGACCGTGAGGACCGGCATCTGAACCGCCATCAGTCCAAAATACTGTTGTGGGATCCAAAACAAGTGTGAATGCCCGCGTTCAAGAAAACAGGAACCAGAAAACAACAACAACAACAACAAAAAACACAAACAAAACAAAAAACAAACAAACAAACAAACCAAAAAAAA
>CM060312.1:95761550-95763582 GCA_030674185.1 Monoplex corrugatus | reverse complement strand
AGGTCGGGGGAAAAGAAGATCCAGACCTTAGCTGAGGAAAAGAGAGCCAGGCGGAAAGCAAGCTCCTGTGAAGACAATCCCATGGCCAGCATCCATATATGCGTCCAGTGTCGCAGAGGCTGCCATTTCTACATTGGCCTTGTCAACCATAGCCGAGGCCGACTGACGGACGGAGACCTACTACCACATCCATGACATTATCGCCACACTTGTTTACAAGCCATCCACAAAACGCTGAATATCAGATCTTATAATTCTGGTCGTAACTGTTTGTATATAGATCCACTAAACCATTTCCATATCATGGTCATTTCACTTTCTATGTCCAAAACAACATCTATGTCGATCACAATTGCTACATTCATCATGTCCCATTCAGTCAGATTTATGGTCCAGACTTCTTTATCAGCCATCAACAAAGCGCCGGATAGCAGATGTCACAACAGTTATAATCGGTACATATGTAGCCATGAAAACACCGCTAAATTATTCTCATATTCACTTTTTTCATATCCACAACAACGCCCACGTCAATTGACACTTACAATCATTCGTCTCGTGGTTATAAGCGGTACATATGTAGCCATGGAATCACCACCAAAATATTCTCATATTCACATTTTTTTCATATCCAGAACAACACCCACATCAACTGACATTTCCATTCCGAGGCGTCCCAGCCAGGTGCTAAATGCCATTTTTTTCATTTTTTATATTTTTTATACCACTGCACTCAGAAACATGTCAGCTTTGCTATGGTAGAGTTATTTTTCCAGTATCGTGTTAAGTTAGTGATTTATTTATCAAAACTTAAAGCAGTCATGCAAAAGAAGTGAGCAAGTAGTTACACGCATAGGGTACCACTGACTGCTGGTATCTTCCGACACTGACCTAGAAAGACAAACACCTGATTCTGTTCCCTGCCACACAGTACTATCCAACTTTACCAGCTTTTGCGGTAGAGTGCTGTGGCCGAAATGGAGGGTTAAGTGGCTGCTGATAGATGTTCAGCAGCTCAGTGGTCTCCTATGGCAGGACAGCTGGGCTGTGTACTAACACTCAGGAGGAGGCTAACTTATGACCCTGACATGTTAGAGGTAGGCCTGCCAATGTGCCGAGTTCACATACACCATTCCAGTCAGAACGTGTGTGTGTGTGTGTGTGTGTGTGTGTCTGTGTGTGTGTGTGTGTGTGTGTCTGTGTGTGTGTGTGTTTGTGTGTGTGTGTGTGTGTGTCTGTGTGTGTGTGTGTGTATGTGTTGTGTGTGTGTGTGTGTGTGTGTGTGTGTGTGTGTGTGTATGTGTGTGTGTGTGTGTGTGTGTGTGTGTGTGTGTGTGTGTGTGTGTGTGTGTGTGTGTGTGTGTGTGTGTGCCCAGGGTTTGTCGTATCAAAGTGACATCTGAGACGCGGAAGTGTCAGGACAGTATTTAAGTTTGAAACCTGCCATCCCCAACCCTGAATATCTCCATATCCTGAATTGACTTAAATCTCTTTTTCTTAAAGTCCCCTAGCTTTCTTAGGTTTATTTCCGCTGTGACTCATCAAGCAGACCCATTTAAGGACGTGTTTCTGTAGATTCTAGTACTTAATTAAAGCACAGCCGTTGAAGCGTGAGAATTGTTTTCTGTCTTTGCCAAATGTGTCCTATGTGCCGGGAAAATCTAAAGCACAACACCTTCTCTCCACCTTCTGAGACATCCAGACTGACTCAACATGGAAACCATCAATTGTACACCAGCAACGGTAAGGTTTTATTTTGCTTTGTTTTTATTTTGATTGATAATTATGTTGGAAACCAATATCTTATTTCCTTTGATTTGTGTCAAGTTTTGTCAAATTTTCCTTCAAATTGTTCATTAATGTTTCAGCTAAATGATCATTTAAAATTGACCGTTTCTGAAAATGTTAGTGCAATGGTCAATCACAGTGTTGATCAAATCTTTTGATTACGATTGGTTGTTGAAAGTGGAAGGTTGCATACATGCACCAAAAGCTCCTCCTTGTCTAGTTGAAGGCGGTGTCTTTAGAGTTA
>CM060312.1:95749050-95751550 GCA_030674185.1 Monoplex corrugatus | reverse complement strand
ATGCACAGAGTTCACATACACCATACCAGTCAAAACGTGTGTGTGTGTTCGTTCGTTGCTTGATTTAACGTCTTTTCACTATAAGTGATATTAGACGGGGAAAAATGGCATGGAGGATGAAATAAGGGGGGGGGGTGTGGAGGGGAGAGGGGAACAGAGTAAGGGACGTAAAAAAAATTAAAAGGTAGCGGCAAGGTCTTAAGAAAAAGGATATGGATGAACAGAGAAATGAAACTAGAACAACGCTAACATCAATAATGTAAAAGAAAAATCGTCATAAAAACAAAACAAAACAAAAATAATCATAATTATAATAATAATCTTAAAGTAACGCATTAACAGGACTGTGAACCAATGATTCTGAAATTTTAACTAACAAAACTTGATCCGATACTACTTCTTTAAAATGCGTTTCAAGATAGTTTCCTTGTGTAAACGTCTTTGGTAAAAAGGAACGAAGCTTTCTGCAGTAAAACAAACAGTGATACAATGTGAATTGTTCGCCACAAATACATAAAACGTTGTTACAATATTTTGTTTTCAAAGCGTTCAGTTGAATGCGAAAATATGTCATAACAATTAATCTCAAATGATATAACGAGGAATACTGCACATTTTTACAGATATTTTGAACTGAAAGTTTGATTCTTTTTTGAGACACACATTTTTCATTTAAATGTTCATGAAATCGAATCCATGATGCTAATTCTAGCGAGTTGTAAGCTTCTTTTACCGAGGTGTTAACATGTAATTCTATGGAATTTTCAGAATGGAGGGCACCGGATTTAGCTGCTCTGTCAACTACGTTGTTGCCGTGAAGACAACATGAGAAGGCACCCAGCATAAATTGATTTCCGAACCATTTATCTTTAAACAATGTATTAGATGATTTGCCTCAATAATTAAGTCAGGTCTTGTGTCTGTATCAAAAGACTGTAAGGCATATAATACAGATTTTGAATCAACAAAGAGAACTACTTTGAAAGGCACAGGCCGAAGGCTTATTAAATAATGCAACGCTTGAACAACAGCGACCAATTCTGCTGTATATATAGATACATTTGCCCCAATGAAAAAAGACTTTTTAATGTTAAATTTTGGAACATAAAAGGCTGCTCCAGCGCTCTGGTTTGCTAAGACTGACCCATCGGTAAAAATGTGGAGGTGGGTACGGTACTTTTCATCGATGTGTTCACAAGCTGTGGATAGCGTAATGTTGACATTATCATCTTTTTTAACTTTTGCATAATCGAGATCAAATGTGGCCTTTAGCATTTCCCATGTAGGGATAGGCGTTATCGTTGGTTTCTCGGCTATTTCATCCATTGTTATGTTGGACTGTTTGATCAGGCCAGATATGTAAGTTGCGGCTGTAATTTGTGATGAAATGTTTTTTGCTCGTTTTGGAAAGTCAGTATCAGACCTGATCTTAATTTCTTTGCTCACAAAATTATCCACTTGTGAAGTAGTTCTAATTGCAAACTTTGCTGTAGCTAACTCACGATGGTTGTTTAAAGGTAGAATTCCAGCAACTTTGTACGTTTCCAGAGTAGAAGCATGAGTTGGTACACCTAGTGCAATTTTAAGACTTTTGCAGTCCAAGCTCTGAATCTTTTTTAGTAAATATTTGGGTGCATTGAAGAAAACTTCTTGCGCGTAGGATAATTTAGACCTGACCAGCGCTGTTGACAGATGAATCAGTACATTTGTATCCATTCCCCAGGGTAATTTGCTTATTATCTTTAGAAAATTTAAGGTTTTTCGCGCTTTTGTTAAAATATAATCAAAATGGACATTCCAGCTTAATTTGGACGTGATGTAAACTCCCAGGAATTTTACGACCTGTTTGTAATTTAACACTTCACCAAGCAATTTGAAAGTAGGCAAGTTATTTGAGAAACCACCAGGATCAAACAGCATCATGTTAGTTTTTTCTGCTGACAACGACAGCCCATTTTCTAACAATATAGTTTCCAGGATTATCAAGATCAATTTGATACAACTTCCTGATGTAATTTCGCGTTCTCTGTGGAGTTGTCTTTTTTAAAGTGATATTCATCCAAGTGCATATATCATCAGCGTACTGTACTAAAACAACACGATTTGAAAGAGCTTTAGGAAGATCCTGTATAAGGATATTAAATAAAATAGGTGCTATCACTGAACCTTGTGGAATCCCCATGTCGAGGCATCGTGAAGAAGAATAACTAGCTCCCACTCTTGCCTGAATTGTTCTATTAGCTAAAAAAGATTTAATGTAATTGAACATATTGCCCGATAAACCAACAGATTTTAGCTTGAACAATAAACGTTTATGCCAAACTTGATCGTAAGCTTTTTTCACATTAAAGAAAGTAGCTAAAACACTTTTTCTGCGGGCAAACTGTTGTTTGATCTGAGTTATAAGTTTAACTAGGTGCTCAACTGCGGATCTTCCTTTTCTAAAACCTGCCTGGTTTACCGGAATAACGTTATTTTTATCACAGTAGTGTAAAAGTCT
>CM060312.1:95736550-95739050 GCA_030674185.1 Monoplex corrugatus | reverse complement strand
AATGTGTTTAGAGTAATGTCGACAGCTAGTGTATGGCATATAATAGAGTTTAATGCTGTACTTCAGGGTTAGTCATTAATATAGATACAGAATAAGACAGGGCCTAGGACTGAACCTTGTGGTACACCAAACGATACCCTTCCTTCACAAGAAAATCTCTACTGGGACCATATACACGTTGTACCTTGTTCTTAAAGTATGACTGGAAGAAAGGAAGGATATGGAATTATTCATTTTCGTGACCACCTCAAAATGTCTACCTCTGTCTGACTTTTTCCCTTCAGTTTCTGATACTGATAGTTTACAAAATCATCGATACAGACGTAGCGCGTTTCACTGTCGTTCTTTTTCTGTATCTGATCCATACAAACGGACGGATCTTCCCCCTTTCTAATCGACAGTTACGTGTTCTGTCTTTCTTCAAGTCCAGCTTGAAGACATACCTTTTTGTGCAGCAGTGATGTCCCCCTCTACATGTTGACTGTTTTGTCCCACTGTCCTCCTGTCCTGTACATGTTGACTGTTTTGTCCCACTGTCCTCCTGTCCTCAACATGTTGACTGTTTTGTCCCACTGTCCTCCTGTCCTCTACATGTTGACTGTTTTGTCCCACTGTCCTCCTGTCCTCAACATGTTGACTGTTTTGTCCCACTGTCCTCCTGTCCTCAACATGTTGACTGTTTTGTCCCACTGCCCTCCTGTCCTCTACATGTTGACTGTTTTGCCCCACTGTCCTCCTGTCCTCTACATGTTGACTGTTTTGTCCCACTGTCCTCCTGTCCTCTACATGTTGACTGTTTTGTCCCACTGCCCTCCTGTCCTCTACATGTTGACTGTTTTGAACCACTGTCCTCCTGTCCTCTACATGTTGACTGTTTTGAACCACTGTCCTCCTGTCCTCTACATGTTGACTGTGTTGTCCCACTGCCCTCCTGTCCTCTACATGTTGACTGTTTTGCCCCACTGTCCTCCTGTCCTCTACATGTTGACTGTTTTGTCCCACTGTCCTCCTGTCCTCTACATGTTGACTGTTTTGTCCCACTGTCCTCCTGTCCTCTACATGTTGACTGTTTTGCCCCACTGCCCTCCTGTCTTCTACATGTTGACTGTGTTGCCCCACTGCTCTCCTGTCCTCTACATGTTGACTGTGTTGCCCCACTGCCCTCCTGTCTTCTACATGTTGACTGTGTTGCCCCACTGCCCTCCTGTCTTCTACATGTTGACTGTGTTGCCCCACTGCCCTCCTGTCTTCTACATGTTGACTGTGTTGCCCCACTGCCCTCCTGTCCTCTATATGTTGACTGTGTTGCCCCACTGCTCTCCTGTCCTCTACATGTTGACTGTATTGTCCCACTGTCCTCCTGTCCTCTACATGTTGACTGTTTTGCCCCACTGTCCTCCTGTCCTCCCCCTCTACATGTTGACTGTTTTGCCCCACTGCCTTCCTGTCCTCCCCCTCTACATGTTGACTGTTTTGCCCCACTGTCCTCCTGTCCTCCCCCTCTACATGTTGACTGTTTTGCCCCACTGCCCTCCTGTCCTCTACATGTTGACTGTTTTGCCCCACTGTCCTCCTGCCCTCTACATGTTGACTGTTTTGCCCCACTGTCCTCCTGTCCTCCCCCTCTGCATGTTGACTGTTTTGCCCCACTGTCCTCCTGTCCTCCCCCTCTACATGTTGACTGTTTTGCCCCACTGCCCTCCTGTCCTCTACATGTTGACTGTTTTGCCCCACAGCCCCCCTGTCCTCCCCTCTACATGTTGACTGTTTTACCCACAGCCCCCCTGTCCTGCCCCTCCAGTATGAAAATAAAATAAAAACAAAGGAAAGCAAAACAGAAAAAAGCCTTGAATGCTGCAAATAGAAATAATGAGAAATAATGGCGCATTAAAGATAATTCGCTATAGGACTTTTTGACAGGCTAACAAAAAATTCATGTTAAGGATGGTGAGGCAAATATGTCAGAAACTGTCTTCGTTGATAGCGTAGGTATACGTCGTTTTACCCGAACGCATGAAAGAATATGACTATGTGTTATCTTCTTTCCACACAGACACACTACATTCCTGGTGTATTTTGTTTTGAATGCATCAAGTTTCCACCTATACATAAGGGATTGTATACTTCTGCTGGCAGGAAACTGGTTAGGTGTTTTGCTAATTTCAAAGTTCATGTAACATTTATCATTCTTTTTCTGTTTATCTTGAAACTGCTTCCATACGTACGTGTCCACTAAGGTATAACACTCATGCAAGGAGAGGGAAAGTTGTATATGATTTGAATCTGGTGAGCTCTTTGCCCCCCGTTTGGCAGCCCTATCAACCATATCATTATAATGAAAAGAACTGTGAGATGGTATCCAGCAGAAAGTAATATCAGTGCCTCTTAAGGATAAACTATTAATCAAGTGAGTAATTTCCAATATCATTTCAGATCTTGTTTGTAATTTTGATAATTCAAGAGCTTGAAGTACAGATTTTGAATCAACGCAAAAAAGTAT
>CM060312.1:95724050-95729050 GCA_030674185.1 Monoplex corrugatus | reverse complement strand
CAGACATAAAACCCAGTCACAGACAGATACAGATATCAGACATAAAACCCAGTCACAGACAGATACAGATATAAGACATAAAACCCAGTCACAGATACAGATATAAGATATAAAACCCAGTCACAGACAGATACAGATATAAGATATAAAACCCAGTCACAGACAGATACAGATATAAGATACAAAACCCAGTCACAGACAGATACAGATATAAGATATAAAACCCAGTCACAGACAGATACAGATATCAGATATAAAACCCAGTCACAGACAGATACAGATATAAGACACAAAACCCATATACCAGGTGGGACCTCAACACCCCGCTAGCTTACAGGGGCTTCTATGCAAACTTAAGGCTTCTGCCATGACCAGTCTTGGATGTTCTCCATCGCATGGCACCAGTAGGGTCAGTGCATATGGAATGCATTTCGAGCGCGGAGACGCCATCTTGAGAAACTGAAACTGAAACTGAAATCTTTTCTAGTCTGTTGTGTCAATTGTTTTCGAGATTTCCCATTCCATGGAGGAACGAAAAACTAACTGCTCGGGCTATATCAAAATATTCACTTTTCAGTCATTAAAGATTTGTCTATTTCTTTAGTCATCATCATCATCTCTATATCATAAAATCATCAATCATCATCATCATATCATCATCATCATCATCATCATCATAATTCGCAGAGTAGACCGAGTTGGCTGGGCATAAGCCAGACTGCCGACTTCCAGACCTGCCAACCAAGTCCTGAGCGGAACCCTGAAGGGCATGAGAGGGAAAGGAAGACCAGAGTAAACTGGCACCAGACAGTTGACAGAAACCTACAATTGGTGGACAGACGATGAGTGATGCCATGAGACTCTCTGCCGACCATCCTGTCGCAGCGTTCCTGTTGCTTTATGCGTTGCACCACACGGGAGCTTCTTTTGAAGTCTAAGTAAGGCTTTAAAAAGGGACATTATTTTATATCGACCGTAGACAGGAGTGTGTCTGTGTGTGCGTATCTGTCCCGTCTCTGCGTGTCTCTGTAACAAGCACGTGCCAGTAAGATTTTCTCGCCTGTTTCTGGATGGAGCTTTACCAAATTCGGGTACAAAGGTGAAGACGATGGAGGAATGGCGAATGCATAAATTTGGAAGTAAAGGCACCGAGGTAAAATAACTCAAAGGTATAAAAAAGGTGTCTAAAACAAGAGACATAGCTTTAAAAACACCTACATGTTGTTTATCTTTTTATGATTAAGTACTTTTTTGTATGATTGGACATAAAAATAGATCAATATCTTTTGTTTTTGGTGTTTGTTATTCTTACTATTGTAGTTTTTGTTGTTGTTGCTGTTTTATTTTATGTCTCAACAATAGCTTGAAGCCCTGGGAAGAGCTGGACAGCACAAGGTCCTCAGAAAAAAAATATCCCCCAACCCTCAAGCAGGACTTTCGGCGCTACACGTCTTGCGTTGTAAGGGGGCCGGGCTCGCATCCAGGTCATGACTTCTGGATGTTCAACTGGCAACAGATGAGGAGCATCTATCAACATCAACATATTTTCTATATGAAACTAGGATTATTCTCAGACAGGAGAGGGCGCCGCCACAGTCCAGCGCCACCTTTCGAATTTTTTGCCTGTATACGTTTTACAGGACATAAGACTGGTTTTTTTCTAGAGAATGTTGCCAGGAACAACTCTTCATTCCCATCGGTTCTTTAACATGCTGCAACAAAAACATGCTGTACCTGGGAGCTAGATTTTATCGTCTGATTCAAAGGACTAGGACCCAGACCACGGCACGAAGTCCAGTGAAGGGTGGAGGAGTGGAGGGGTGAAGGGTGGAGGGGTGAGACAACTGCTGTACAACCATGAAGCTAAACCAAATTAGTCACATCCTTTGGGGAGGTGGGGTGAGAAGTGCATTTCCCTTCGAGTCACAAATTCCACTCGACCTTGACATTACATGGTAAAATCTCTTTATTTTGACTATGACACTGACAACAATAAACTGTTAATGTTCACTATGGACACTTACAATAAAACTTTAATGTTCACTATGGCACTAACATAGTAAAACTCTTAATGTTCACTATGGCACTACACTAAAACTTTAATGTTCACTATGCACTACATATAAAACTGTTAATGTTCACTATGACACACATAGTAAAACTCTTAATGTTCACTATGGACACTTACATTAAAACTGTTAATGTTCACTATGCACTACCCCTAAAACTTTAATGTCACTATGACACACTATAACACTGTTAATGTTCACTATGACACTTAACATGTAAAGTCTCTTAATGTTCACTGTATGTCACTATATACATAAAACTTTAATGTTCACTATGGACACTACATATAAACTCTTAATGTTCACTATGACATACATACTAAAACTTTAATGTTCACTATGGCACTACATAAAACTTTAATGTTCACTATGACACCACAATAAAACTTTAATGTTCACTATGGCACTACATATAAAACTTTAATGCTCACTATGGACACTGCATAGTAAAACTGCTTAATGTTCACTATGGCACTTACATAGTAAAACTGTTAATGTTCACTATGACACACATAGTAAACTGTAATGTTCACTATGACACACATAAAACTCTTAATGTTCACTATGACACACAAGTAAAACTTTAATGTTCACTATGCACTACACTAAAACTCTTAATGTTCACTATGCACACACTAAACTGTTAATGTTCACTATGGCACTTACATAAAACTGTTAATGTTCACTATGGACACTACATATAAAACTCTTTTAATGTTCACTATGACACACATAAAACTGTTAATGTTCACTATGGACACTGCACAGTAACACTGTTAATGTTCACTATGGCACACACATAAAACTTAATGTTCACTATGCACTACAATAAAACTCTTAATGTTCATATGACACTTACACTTAGTTAAAACTCTTTAATGTTCACTATGGACACACATAGTAAAACTTTAATGTTCACTATGGCACACAAGTAACACTCTTAATGTTCACTATGCACTACATAAAACTCTTTAATGTTCACTATTGCACACATAAAAACTGTTAATGTTCACTATGGACACACACTAAAACTCTTAATGTTCATTTTGACACTTACACAAAACTCTTAATGTTCACTATGACACTTACATATAAACTCTTAATGTTCACTATGACACACAGTAACTACTTAATGTTCACTACGACACTAATAGTAAAACTCTTAATGTTCACTATACATTACAAATAAAACTCTTAATGTTCATCTATGACACTTACATAGTAAACTCTTAATGTTATTATGACACTTACTAGTAAACATCTTAATGTTCACTTTTACACTTACGATAGTAAACTCTTAAAGTTCATTATGACACTTACTAGTAACACTTCTTAATGTTAATTTTGACACTTACATAGTGAAACTTCTTAATGTTACATATGACACTTACAGTTAAAACTCTTAATGTTCACTTTGACACTTACTGTGAAACTCTTAATGTTCACTATGACACTTACAAGTGAACTTCTTAAAGTTCATTATGACACTTACATAGTGACACTCTTAATGTTCATTATGACACTTACATGTAAACTTCTTAATGTTCACTTATACACTTACAGTGAAACTCATAATTTCACTTTGACACTTACTGTAAACTCTTAATGTTCATATGACACTTTGACACTAATCTTAATTTCACTTTGACACTTACTGTAACTCTTAATGTTCAATTTGACACTTACTAGTAACTTCTTAATGTTCATTTGACACTCTACACAGTTAATACACTCTTAATGTTCTTATGTTACATTTTGACACTTGTGACACTTTAATGTCATTACACTACTGACACTCTCAATATTCATTTTGACACTTACGTGGTGACACTTCTCAATATTCATTTTGACACTTACGTGCTGACACTTCTTAATGTTCATTTTGACACGTGCTGACACTTCTCAATATTCATTTTGACACTTACGTGATGACACTTCTCAATATTCATTTTGACACTTGCATAGTGAAACCCCCTTGATGTTCTGAGTACGTGATCTACGGCTATTTCAAGACAGACGTATTGTGGTTGACGGAGATGGAAGTAAGTAGGTCACCACAAAGAGCTGAGAAATGTCGGCTAATGCGCTCCGTTTATAAACACACACATAGCTCGCTGCATTCGATATCAACAATTTCCCTTGAAAACAAATACATGTGGGACAGAGGTTGGGGAAAGTTTAAAAAAAATAAAGACACTTTCCTGACAAACACAAAAGTTTAGCCTCATTTGGAAGGTTTAAGATGCAAGAGTCCGCCCTGGTTTTCATTTCGCCATCTTTCATCCGGGCGTTTGCCATTCTTCATCCCTTGCTATGTGATAAGTGTTTTGCCCCCATAAATTGTCTGCCCCTTGATCGACCCTCGCATTCAGGGACGGTAAAAATGACTGGTGATTGATTTTCGTGGAATCTGTTACATCCATACATAATTTTGACGGAGCAAATTTACAAATATGCTGAATATGTTAAAAGTGAGACCGAGAGAGTAACATACAACAGCGAGAGAGAGACGACAGACAGACAAGCAGACAGACAGAGACTGAAGGAGAGAGAGAAGATAGAGATAGATACAGACAGACAGACAAAACAGACAGACAGAGACTGAGGGAGAGAGAGAAGACAGAGAGAGATACAGACAGACAGACAAACAGACAGACACAGAGAGGGAGGAGAGAAGACAGAGAGAGAACAGACAGACAGACAGACAGACAGACAGAGACTGAGGGAGAGAGAGAAGACAGAGAGAGATACAGACAGACAGACAGACAGAGAAGCAGACAGACAGAGACTGAGAGAGAGAGAAGACAGAGAGAGATACAGACAGACAGACAGACAGAGAAGCAGACAGACAGAGACTGAGAGAGAGAGAAGACAGAGAGAGATAAGACAGACAGACAGACAGAGAAGCAGACAGACAGAGACTGAGAGAGA
>CM060312.1:95716550-95719050 GCA_030674185.1 Monoplex corrugatus | reverse complement strand
TATTGAACAAATAAGTCCTAAATGAAATTTATTACACAGGTAAAATCCCTTAAAGAAAAATCAAAATCAATATTCATTACACTTCCAAAGAAAGCAGAAGCTATAGAATGAGAACTCCATCGTACAATCAGCTTGATGAGTTATGTAACACAAATTCTATTAAGAATAATCATGATGAGGACAAGGAACAGAATTAAAAGAGAAATAGCAGAAGAACAGTGTGGATTTGTGGAAGGGAAAGGAAGTATTAATGCCATATACATCCTAAGAACTATAATAGAGAGGTCAATCCAGTTGAATAAGGATTTGTGTTTATGGTTTTTTGATTACACCAAGGCTTTTGATTGGATAAGACACGACGAATTGATCAATCGACCAGAAAGGCTCAATATTGGCAGAAACGATTTAAGAATAACCTGAAATATGCATTAGGAACAAACAGCAGCAAAGAGAATAGAAAACGATATAAGCTCTCTCCAAAATATCAAAAGAGGGGTCAGGCAGGGTTGTGTTCTGTACCAGATTTGTTTTCACTTTACAGCGAATCCATCATGAGAAACCTAGAAAAATACCCGGGGATAAAGGTTGGAGGAAAATAGATGGAAAGCATTCTTACCAACAATGCCTATCAATTAACATCAGGAAGAAAGTTCTTGAGTGTTATATAGAACCGATACTGGTGTACGGTTGTGAGACGTGGACAGTCAACACGCAAAGTCAGAACAAGATTGAGGCAACTGAAATGTAGTTTCTAAGAAGAGTGTTGAGAGTTCCATGGACAGCAAAGAAAACGGACGAAACAGTCTTGAAGGAGGCAGAAACAAAACGAATATCAATAAAGAAGATTAGGAAAAGACAAACAACATTTAGATAACATTTTATGAGAAATTAGAGCACCTGGTCACAACGGGAAAGCATGGATTGTTTGTTTGCCTGTTTTGCTGAATGTTATTGTGAACTTGCCGTTTATTGTAGAAAATAACTCTTTGGTGTCTATAGTAGTCTACTGTGGTTTGAATGGTACGAAAATCAGTTGTAGGTAAAAGACGTATTGTGGGGTCAGTTTTAGTAAAGATGCTCTCTATAATTTTCCATTGCTTTTATTCTTTCTCCCCATCTATAGCCATGCGTGTGTTGTGTGTGTGTGTTGTGTGTGTGTGTGTGTGTGTGTGTGTGTGTGTGTGTGTGTGTGTGTGTGTGTGTGTGTGTGGTGTGTGCCTGCGTGTGTGTGCCTGCGTGCGTATGTGTCTGTTTCAGCGCTTAGATTTGATTTTATCAAGATTTTGCGCTGTATAAATATTGTAATTATTATTATTATTTAATTATAAAGACTGCTATTTTCTTTTTTTCCTTGATTAATTTTAGTCTCAATTTTGTGCAATGGTTACAGACTTCATCTTTTCCCCCCAGTTATCTTTATGTATTGAAAGAATCACCAGGTCATCGGCATATAACAGACATGAAATTCATATTAAAACGCATAGTCAATATAACAAAAATAAGACAAGCGCCTGCCTTGTTTTGTTATATTCAATACGCTTTCTAAATCTACTTTTGTGTTATTCTGGTTCATATTTCTTGAACGCTGGCAGTCAGTTTGATTCAGATGGTATCTTTTTATGTAATAAGATTCACCTGTATGTGCTGAATTGGTTACCTTGTATATGAGTGGTAGGTCACTAACAAACATGGCTGTCGTGTGGTGTCGAGAGTTATGGAGGTGACTGTCTGGAGAATGATGAGGCATTGACGCTGTGGGTTCCACCCAGTACTGTCTGGTGTTTCTTTTTGTAAGCATGTTGAATATTGTAGGGCTTGGTGTGTTTCCTCCAAATACTCCTTTGTTTTAACTGTATGCTGGTAGAAAGACTTCTATGTTTCTAGTACGCTATTTGGCATTTTCATAAATGATTTTATGATGTTGAAACTGTTGTCTTTGATTCCCATTTGCTTCATACCACACAACATCAAGTTTTCAGGTGAAGCAGATGTTGAAACAGCTTTTTGTGTTTCTCTTTTTTAACATTTTTTTTTCATTATAAAGCCATGGTTAGTGGCTTGTTCATTTGTCAATAGTTAATTGTCTTCTAGGCAATCGTGTGTTCGTTCGTTCGTAATTTCTTTTAACGTCTATTCACATATGTGCTTTTAGACGAAAACAAAAATTGCCAAGGCAAGTAATATATAAATAAATGTTAAGATAAGATAAAGAGACGTCTGTGGGATGAATGAATCTATGAAATCATAACTGTTTCTCTGTCTGTCTGTCTGTCTCTCTGTTTCTCTGTCTGTCTGTCTGTCTCTCTCTGTCTGTCTCTTCTGTCTGTCTGTCTGTCTCTCTCTCTGTCTGTCTGTCTGTTTTGCTGTCTGTCTCTGTTTCTCTGTTGTCTTCTCTCTCTGTCTCTCTGTCATGTCTGTTGTCTGCCGTCTCTCTTTATCAGTCTGTCTAGTTGTCTCTCTCTCTCTGTTTTTCTCTCTGTCTGTTCTCTCTCTCTTCTCT
>CM060312.1:95701550-95711550 GCA_030674185.1 Monoplex corrugatus | reverse complement strand
ACCAATTAGCCTTCTTGCCTTTCTGAAGTCTCAGAAACCTGATACCTTTAGATAGAAAAAAATGGTTGTCTGAAACACCAAGTGTCTACAATAAGTCCTGGACATCACATGGAATGACACTGTGTCAAAGAAGAGGTTAGAGATAGATCACAAAGTTACCCATGTCAACTACCATTTACAGACGTATCTCCGCTGGTTGGGGCATGTTTGGAGACTCCCTACAAGGCCTACAAGTCAAGCCATTCAGGTTCAGGTTCATATCGCTTATAGCCCAGCCGACCACTCAAACATATCAGGGCAAACACCACATTAAAAATGACGCCCAGGTTCAAGTGAGAAGACAACAGTTAAAAACCAAACTCACCATTATCCTTGCAAGTTTAAAATGCAATTAAAGAAAAAAAAAAACCTTCTCATACGTAAAATCATATACGATGAAATTTATTGATCTCTTGTAGAAAATTGCATCCGGAAGGACTTCTCTAGAGAGTTTCATTAAGTATGTTGTTTATGTCATTAAGTATGTTGTTTATTTATGTAGTCATTAAGTATGTTGTTTATGTCATTAAAAATAATGTTGTTTATGTCATTAAGTATGTTGTATTTATGTCTGTACAATGTGCGAGTCCAAAAACATCATATATAAGGTGTCTGATGCTCAACAGCTCATGATCATCACTGGTATACATCACATGGTATACATCACATGGTATACATCACATGGTATACATCACATGGATATCACAGGTAACACATGGATATATACATCACATGGTATACATCACATGGTTAATACATCACATGGTATCATCACATGGTATACATCACATGGTATACATCACATGTATACATCACATGGTATATACATCACATGGTATACATCACATGGTATAATCACAGTATACATCACTGGTATACATCACATGGTATACATCACATGGTATACATACATGAACATCACATGGTATACATCCACATGGTATACATCACATGGTATACATCACATGGTTATAACATCACATGGTATACATCACATGGTATACATCACATGGTATACATCACGTGGTATACCATACACAATGGTATACATCACATGGTAATACATATCATCACATGGTATAATCACCCTCACATGGTATACATCACATGGTATACATCACATGGTAATACATCATCCATGGTATACATCACATGGTATACATCACACATGGTATACATCACATGGATTATACATCACATGGTATACATCATGTATACATCACGGTGTTTCTTCATTTTATAAGGTAGGAATGATTGTAGGATGTGTGACCCGTGTGTAACATCACATAACAATGTCTCTTCCACGGTCGCCTGAAGCAGATGGGAGAATTTCTTTCAGATTGTAGCGGATGTGGACAATTTTGTTATCTGTCTGTTTATTCTAATCCTCCTGCCAGAGATTTTTCACTGTGTACTTTGGATTTCACGTCTGTGTAAGGAAATGAAGGATTAGACATGTTTTCCTTGTGGCGTTAAGTCAACCATTAAATGGACATCAACAAGCCAAAGAAAGAGAGACAGGCCCAGTGTGAAGTGTCGATAGGCAGTGGACAGGGAACTGCAACTGGTCAACAGGGTATAGAACAACACCAGCAGAATGTCTCAAAGTATCCGTGTGACACAGAATCACTATGTTTAAGGTGTGTGTGTTGTGTGTGTGTGTGTGTGTGTGTGTGTGATTATTATTTATTATTATTTATTTATATATTATATATATATTATATTAGTATTGTTTTACATACATGATATTTATGTATTGTATGTATAGTGATTTTTGTGTGTGTGTGTTGTTATTATTATTATATATTATATATTATATTTATATTATTTTTATTGTGCATTATATATTATACAGGGGGGTGCAAAAGTAGGTATAAGTTGATGAAAGTGAACCTGTACAATTACTCATTGTATTTTGTAGTAAATTGAATATTTGTATATTATGTAATAACAATGTCACAGCCTTAATCCTCAGATACTCAAACTGCTTGCCGTCGGTATTTAACACTCTCTAATCGAGAGCGGAATTAAGTATTATATAATAATATGTGATACTTATGTATACCTACTTTTGCACCCTCTGTATATTATATATTATAATATATATATTTTATATATATATATAATATATATATATATATATATGTGTGTGTGTGTATATGCGTGTGTGTGTGTGTGTGTACATGTATGTGTGTGTGTATGTGTGCGTGTTTGGGGAAGGTGGGCTGATGAATGGGTGGGACAGTTAGTGTGTGTGCGCGTGTTAATATTCATAAACATGGACAGCAAGGAATGTTTGGGCCAGGACAGCGTTTTGCACGCTTTGTATCTGATGCATAACTCTGTGTGAATTGTCAATTTGGTGAATAGTTCTCATTTTTATTTTTGGCCATGTGTTTTAGCATATCGTACCGCCCCCCCCCCCCCACCCCCCCCCCCCCCACACACCCATGAGGAAGGCAGGTTTACCGCCGAAAATTTGGGAAATATTTACGTCGTTTTGTTGTCTTTTCTGTGGACATGCTATGCTGCTTCGTGTCCTCTCTCTCTCTCCTCTCCTCTCTCTCTCTCTCTCTCTCTCTCTCTCTCTCTCTCTCTCTCTCTCTCTGTCAGTCTCTCTGTCTGTCTGTCTGTCTGTCTGTCTCTGTCTCTTTCTCTGTCTCTCTCTGTGTCTATGTCTGTCTATCTCTCTCTCTCTCTTTCTCTCTTCTCTCTCTCTCTCTCTCTTTCGCTCCCTCTCTCTCTCTGTCTCTCTCTCTCTGTATCCCTCTGTGTCTCTCTTTCTCTCTCTCTTTCTCTCAATTTCTCTCTCTTTCTCTCCCCCTCTCTCTCTTCTCTCTCTGTCTCTCTCTCTCTCTTTCACACATACATACACACACACCTCTCTCTCTTTTCTTTTCTTCTCTTCTCTTGTCTCTCTCTCTTTCTCTCTTCTGTTCTCTTCTCTCTCTTCTCTCTCTCTCTGTCCCTCCCTCTATCTATCTATCTATGTATCTGTCTTCTATCTATCTATCTATCTGTCTATCTATGTATCTATATATCTCTCTCTCTCTCCATCTTTCTCTCTTTCTCTCTGTCTCTGTCACTCTCTCTGTCTCTCTGTCTCTGTCTCTGTTTCTGTCTCTCTCTCTCTCTCTTTCTTTTTCTCTTTCTCTCTCTCTCTCTTTAGATGCTGATAATTATCATCTCATTCTCTTAGCATAAAAGAAATAGTTTGTACTTGCGGACGTATTACTTACAAGTCCATTGAGCTGTTTGTGTGTCACCATATTATTGTTCCTTTAATGTGCCTTACAATGTGTATCCACCAACTGCAAAAACGTACCCTTTGATTCCCTCACCCTATCCAGAAATTGGTAGATAGGGTGAGGGAGTCAAAGGGTTAAGTTTTTGCTTTGCTAGCATAGTTGACAATGCAGGATGCTGGTGGACATGGTGCGGGAGTCAAAGGGTTAAGTTTTTGCTTTGCTAGCCTGGTTGACAATGCAGGATGCTGGTCGACAGGGTGCGGGAGTCAAAGGGTTCAGTTTTTGCTTTGCTAGCATGGTTAACAATGCAGGGTGCTGGTGGACAGGGTGCGGGAGTCAAGGGTGAAGTTTTTGCTTTGCTAGCCTGGTTGACAATGCAGGGTGCTGGTGGACAGGGTGCGGGAGTCAAAGGGTTAAATTTTTGCTTTGCTAGCATGGTTGACAATGCAGTATGCTGGTGGACAGGGTGCGGGAGTCAAAAGGTTAAGCTGTCTTATGTGTAAAAGTGATGTATGTCCAATGTGCCTCAGTGACAGACATCCAATAGGTCATGATACTAGTATGTCACTAGGAATTTACACATTCGATTTTTTCCAGGACTATGCATACCGGTAACATTCATTTTATGCTTTGGTGGCTGTGCTAATGTCTGTCTGGAGTGAATTGCCAGTTGATCGTACTACAAGTCGATAACACAACACACAGATCAGATCCAGGATTATTATGCGGCAGTAATGTTCTTTTTATACCAGACAAGATACACACACACACACACACACACACACACACACACACAACACACACACACACACACACACACACACAACACACACACACACACACACACACACAACACACACACACACACACACACACCACACACACACACACACACACACACACACACACACACACACACACACACACACACACACACACACACACACACACACACACGCGCGCACACACACACACACACACACACACACACAACACACACACACACACACACAAACAGTGGCAGTAGAGTCCTCTATCAACACAACGCTGAAAAAGAAGATAAGATGAAGACGATGAAGAACAAGAACGAGAACAAGACCAGGAACAAGAAGAAAAAGAAGAAGATGACGACGAAGACGAAGACGAAGACGAAGAAGAAAAAGAGGTAGCAGAAGAAAAAAATATAGATGACGAAGAAGAAGAAGAAGAGAGTCAGAGACAGACAAAGAGAGAAAGAGACAAGAAGGAGACACAGAGACAGAAAGCAAAAGAATGAGAGGGGGAAACAGGGAAAAGAGAGAAACACAGAGAGAGAGAGAGAGAGAGAGAAATGGAGAAAGAAAGAGAGAAAGGAAGGAAGGAGAGGCAGAGATGAAGGTAAAGAAAGAGGGGGGAGCCAGGGTGAAAGAGAGATAGAGAGAGAAAGAAACAGAGACAGAGAGAAACAGAGAGCGAGGGAGACCAAGAGAGGGAAAGAGAGGCGTAGAGAAGGAAGAGAGAGAGAGAGAGAGAGAGAGAGAGAGAAACAGAAAGAGGCACAGAGAGAAAGAGAGAAAGAGAGAGGGAGAGAGAGAGAGAGAAGCAGAAAGAGGCACAGAGAGAAAGAGAGAAAGAGAGAGGGAGAGAGAGAGAGAAGCAGAAAGAGGCACAGAGAGAAAGAGAGAAAGAGAGAGGAGGAGAGAAACAGAAGAGGCACGAGAAAAGAGAGAGAGAGAGAGAGAGGAGAGAGAGAGAAGAGAGAAGAGGAAGAGAGAAGAGAGAGAGAGAGAGAGGAGAACAGAGAGGCAAGAGAGAAGAGAGAGGGAGAGAGAGAACAGAAAGAGGAAGAGAGAAAGAGAGAGAGAGAGAGAGAGAAGAGAAGAGAGACAGAGAGAACAGAAAGAGAGAGAGAAGAAAAGAGGGAGAGAGAGAGAGAGAAGCAGAAGAGGACAGAGAGAGAGAAAGAAGAGAGAGAAAGAGAGAAGAGAAGACAGAGAAGAGAGAAAAGAGAGAGAGAAGAGAAAGAGCAGAGAGAAGAGAAAGCAGAGAAAAAGAGAGAGAGAGAAGAAGAGAGAGAGAGAAGAGAGAAAAGAGAGGAGAGAGAGAGAGAGAGAAGAGAAGAGCACAGAGAGAGAAGAGAGAAAGAGAGAGAGAGAGAGAGCAGAGAGAGAGAGAGAGAGAGAGAGAGCAGAAAGAGCACAGAGAGAAGAGAGAAAAAGAGAAGAGAAAGAGAGAGAAAGAGAGAAGCAGAAAGAGCACGAGAGGAAAGAGAGAGAAAGAAGAGAGAGAGAGAGAAGCAGAGAGAGAGAGAGGAGAGAGAGAGAGAGAGAGAGAGAAGCAGAAGAGGACAGAGAGAGAAGCAGGAGAGAGAAGAGAGAAGGAAGAAGAAAGAGGCAAGAGAGAGAAGAGAGAGAGAGAGAGAGAGAGGGGCAAAAGAAGGCACAGAGAAGAAAAGGAGAGAGAGAGAGAGAGAGCAGAGAGAGGCACAGAGAGAGACAAGAGAGAACGAGAGAAGAGAGAAGAGAGAGAGAGAGAGAGAAGAAGAAGATAGACAGACAGAGACAAGAGAGACACAGAGAGAGAAGAAAGAAATAAAGACAGAGAGAGAGAGAAGAGAAAGAGGCACAGAGAGAAGAAAGAGAGAGAGAGAGAGAGAGAGAGAGAGAGAGAGAGAGAGAGAGAGAGATACAGACAGAGAGAAGAACAGAAAAGAAGAGAGAGAGAGAGAGAGGAGAGAGAAAGAAGAGAGAAGAGAGAGAAGAGAGAGAGAGAGAGAGAGAGAGAGAGAGAGAGAGGAAGAAGCAGAAAGAGACAGAGTGAAGAGAGAGAAGCAGAGAGAGGCTTATCTGCTTGTTGTCCAATAGATTCAAACATCTTGAACTATTGCTTCAAAAGTCTTCTTTCAGGTTTAATACTTCAGTTATCAAGTTTACAATGGATTCAAGGAGATGTCTTTGATGTTTCATATTCCTCAAATGTCGTCATGTTCATTATTCAAAGACTTGAGACGTGTTGGAATTAAGATGTTCCTTTAATGGCAGCTAGGAGTGGATTCTACGTTTTAACAAGCTTCATGTGAAGACAATCTTCCTTCATTATTCAAATGTCATGTGAAGTTGTTGCTTTGAAGCCTATAACTGATCACCTCACAATTTATGACAATCGAGTTTCATCATGATATACCATAGCTGCACATGAGTTACTCTCTCTCTCTGTCTTTCTCTCTCTCTCTCTCTCTCTCTCTCTCTCTCTCTCTCTCTCTCTCTCTTTCTCTTCTCTCTCTCTCTCTGTCTCTCTCTCTCTCTCTTTCTCTCTTCTCTCTCTGTCTCTCTCTCTCTCTCTTCTCTCTCTCTCTCTCTCTCTCTCTCTCTCTTGCTCTCTCTCTCTCTTTCTCTCTCTCTCTTTCTCTCTCCTCTCTCTCGCTCTCTCATCTCTCTCTCTCATTGTCTCTCTCTCTCTCTCTTTCTCTTTCTCATTGTCTCTCTCTTCTCTCTTTATCTCACTCTCTCTCTGTTTGTGTATGTGGGGGGGGGGAGGGTGTACGTGTGTGTGTGTGTGTGTGTGTGTGTACGTGTGTGTGTGTGTGTGTGAGAGTGAGTGTTTGTGAATGTGTGTGGTGATAGAGAGAGAAGAGAGAGAGAGAGAGTCTGTGTGTGTGTATGTGTGTGTGTGTGTGTGCCTGTGTGTGTCTGTGTGTGAGTGAGAGCGAGAGAGACAAGCAGAGAGAGGCACAGCGAGACAGAGACACAGAGAGAGAGAGAGAGAGAGAGAGAGAGAGAGAGAGAGCGGGGGAGAGAGAGAGCAGAGAGAGACATAGAGTGGCAGAGAGAGAGAGAGAGGGGGGGAGAGAGAGAAAGAGAGAGAGAATATGTGTGTATGTGTGTGTGTGTATGTGTGTGTCTCTGTGTGTGTGTTTGTGTATGTGTGTGTGTGTGTGCGTGTATGTGTGCTTGCGTGTGTGTGTGTGTGTGTGTGTGTGTGTGTGTGTGTGTGTGTGTGTGTGTGTGTGTGTGTGTGTGTGTGTGTGTGTTGTGTGTGTGTGTGTGCGTGTATGTGTTGTGTGTATGTGTGTGTGTCTAAAGTCGCTTTTGTGAACTGAATTAAATAAAAGATTTCTTCCATTCCTTTTCTTAATAATGTTTCCATCATTCTGGTGACATCAGCTTACCGTTTCATAAGTCCCTCCCCCTCTCTCATTTCAAGACCTTGTCAAGGCATAGGGCTTTGCGTAAACTAAAGGAGTTTGTCAGATAATTGCAGGCAGATTTGTGTGGAGCGTATATGGAATCGTGCGAATGCAATAAATTTTGCTTGATCAAACTCCAAACTCCAAACTCTCTTTAACTGTTGAATTTCACATCATTTGTCAAAAAAAAAAAAAAAAAAAAAAAAAAGCAGATAAGGAAACGTAAAAGGAACGCTGGCGTTAATGGCGGTAACATGATATAGTTGACATGCCAACCAAAATCCAAACATCCGCTCAAAAATACAACAATTTCCCGCTTTAAAACAAAAAATCAAACCGATAACTTCACACTTGACCGAAAGAACTACACGAGAGCCCTCCAATGGAAAGGAGAATATGTCGACCTTGTCTCAAAAAACAAATACAACACTCAGATAGAATAGAAAACAAGAAGAAAAAATGAAGGGGCACTTCACGGGAAACTCATGCCTCCATCAAAACCCTCCATCGAGGAGAAACGGGGGCCTTGAACGGGTCTTCAAGTCTCGTCTGGCACAAAACTCTCCATCCGGGGCTCTTCATTCAGCGGCGCCATTACCGTTGCAGCACCGGAAGACTGGCTGAAGGATATGGGAGGGAGGAGGCAGAGAGTAGAGGCAAGTGCGTGAAAGCTTTATCGCTTACGTGGCGCCCTGACGTCTGTTAGGACTCGTTCGAGTGTGTCATCACACTGTCACATTGCCTCCGACAGAGAAGAGGGCGGAAGGGGGGTAGAGGAAGGAAGAAAGAGAGACAGTGAGAAAGACAGGACAGACAGAGAAGGAATAGAGAAAGACAACAGACGACAACAGACAGACAGCAGACAAAGACAGAAGACAAAGACAGAGACAACAAACAGACAGACAGAATACAGAGAAGACAGACAGACAGAGACAGACAGACAGACAGAACAGACACAGACAAACAGACAGACAGACAACAGGACAGACAGACAGACAATATACAGACAGACAGACAGACAGTACAGACAGACAGAGACAGACAACAGACAGACAGACAGGACAGACAACAGACAGACAGAGACAGACAGACAAGAGACAGACAGACACAGACAGAGACAGACAATCAGACAGACAGACAGACAGACAAAACAGACAGAGACAGACAGACAGACAGAGACAGAAACAGACAGAGACAGACAGAGACAGACAGACAGACAGACAGACAAAACAACAGACAGACAGACAGAAACAGACAGACAGAAACAGACAAACAGACAGACAGACAGACAGAGACAGACAGAGACAGAACAGACAGACAGACAGACAGAGACAGACAACAGACAGACAGACAGAGACAGACAAACAGACAGACAGCAGACAGACAGAGAAACAGACAGACAGAAACAGACAGACAGACAGAGAAACAGACAGACAGACAGACAGACAGACAGACAGATACAGACAAACAGACAGACAGAGACAGACAGACAGAGACAGAGACAGACAGACAGACAGACAACAGACAGACAGACAGAGACAGACTAACAGACAGACTGACAGAGACAGACAACAGACAGACAGACAGAGACAGACAGACAGACAGACAGAGACAGACAAACAGACAGACAGATAACATACAGACAGACAGACAGAGACAGACAGACAGACAGAGACAGACAAACAGACAGACAAACAACAGACAGACAGATAGACAGACAGAGACAGACAAACAGACAGACAGACGGGGGAGTGGGAATAAAGCGAGAGAGGAGAGGAGTGTTTAAGGCCACATTTTATAAAACAAAATGGAATTGTTATTGGACGATTCTCTTATAACTGTATATTTTGTTGTTGTTGTTGTTTCTTTATGGGATATGATGGTTGATATGATTTCTGTACAATCTACTCATGTACTTTTCAATGTCAATTTTATTTCTCACTGTTAATTATACTTCACGTTGATGTATATATGTACTTCTGTTTTGAGCTTATGGATAGTTGGTATGGATTTGAGTTGTTTCTTGTGATGTGATTACCATTACGCTTTGTTGTTTTGTTTTGCATTTTTTTGTATTGCTACTTGAAAATAAATATGTTTGTTTTTCAAAATTCTCTTAAAAATTACTTTTTTTAAAGTTTATTTTTTCAATCTCTACATTTTTGTCTGGAGGTAAATGTATGCATGTGAGGGATAGTGAAAAATGGGTGACTTCCATCAGTATACCGTGATCATTCGGGATTTTTTTCTCTCCATCACATGGCCACAGTGGAGCTGGTGCATGTAGAAGTTATTCTGAACGCAATGACACAATCTCAAGAAACACAGAAGCTGAATAGGAAACAGTTTTCGTGTTATGCTGGGACTTCACATTCAATCGCCAAAAAAGTGAAACATGTTTTGCAAAATGAGCTGAAAACGTGCTGCATTCTATGTGGCCCATTCATCATCAGACTGTTTAGATTTAGATGTTGTTGTAGCTGTTTTAGCTGATGTTTATTATTGTTGCTGTGATTGTTCCTGTGATGTTGTTGTCAGTTTACATGTT
>CM060312.1:95666550-95691550 GCA_030674185.1 Monoplex corrugatus | reverse complement strand
TTTTTTTGTGTGTGCGTGTGTGCTAGTGATGCATATTTTTGTATTCTATTCCACCTGTACATGTCATGTACTATGAGTAATTTGCATGGTTTTTTTTATATTTGTTAATTAATTCACAACATGGATGGTTTAAGGAGAAGAGTGGCAGAGAGGTTCAGACGTTCTCCTGCCATATAACTAAACTCGGGGTTTCAGAGTTCGTTTCCCGTTCAGACCTCAACTTTTCTCCTGGGTTTGACCGGAAAATGGAACTGAACGTCTGGTCCTTCAGAAGGAGACGGAAAACGAGTGGGACCTATGTGCCTTCTGGCCTGCGTACTTCAGCTGACAATCGTGAAGAGAAGGGATTTCATCTGGTTGCCTGGTATAAAACATTGCAGAAACAGTTTGAATTCCCAGGTCCCTCCCCTTAGAGGCCAGTTTGCCTTTTGGCCTTTCTAAAGTCTTGGTAAAAACATTGAGTGGCGCTGCACTGCGGAGACGCACTCTCAAAAAGGACAGCAGCCCGAGTTTTACGTGTTAAATCCACAGTGACAAAAGAAACGAATATGAATATGAATATGAATGTGAATGTGAATGTGAATGTGAATATGAATTTGAATATGAATATGAATGTGAATATGAATGTGAATATGAGTATGGATATGAATATGAATATGAATATGAATGTGAATGTGAATATGAGTATGGATATGAATATGAATATGAATATGAGTAAGGATATGAATATGAATATGAATATGAATGTGAATGTGAATATGAATATGGATATGAATATGAATATGAATATGAATATGAGTATGGATATGAATATGAATATGAATATGAATATGAATGTGAATGTGAATATGAGTATGGATATGAATATGAATATGAATATGAATATGAATGTGAATGTGAATATGAGTATGGATATGAATATGAATACGAATGTGAATGTGAATATGAGTATGGATATGAATATGAATATGAATATGAATATGAATGTGAATGTGAATATGAGTATGGATATGAATATGAATATGAATATGAGTATGGATATGAATATGAATATGAATATGAATGTGAATGTGAATATGAGTATGGATATGAATATGAATATGAATATGAATATGAATATGAATATGAATATGAATATGAATATGAATATGAATATGAATATGAGTATGGATATGAATATGAATATGAATATGACTGTGAATGTGAATATCAGTATGGATATGAATATGAATATGAATATGAATGTGAACATGAATATGAATATGAATATGATATGAATATGATATGAATATAAATATGAATATGAATGTGAACATGAATATGAATATGAATAGAATGTGAATATGATATGAATATGAATATGATATGAATATGAATATGATATGAAATATGAATATGAATATGAATATGAATATGAATATGAATATGAATATGAATATGATATGAATATGAATATGAATATGTCTTGAAGAAGAGAGCCTTTTTTGCACTGGGAAAACATTCCTGCTCTTTGATCATAACGATCGTGACTGAAAGTGCTAACAAAAATAAACGATAAATAAATTTGAAAAAAAACACACACACACAAGAAAAGACTCCAAAAAAATAACATGAGAAAAATTATGTAGAATACAAGAATGAAATAAATGGAGAATAAAATTTTCACGAAAAAATAAATGAACAATGAAAGGGATTAAACTACGATAGCAGGAGACGAAAGGTACGGACTCATGAAATGAAATAAATGAAAATAAAACAATTTTAAAATGTCATATTGTTGTGGAAGAGCAACTTTAAATTGATGGTCTCTGGTCATCATGATCGTGACTGAAAATGCTGAGAATAAAAAACACATAGTTCAGAAATAGAACACAAAGAAACAATAAAAAACACATAGTTCAGAAATAGAACACAAAGAAACAATAAAAAACACATAGTTCAGAAATAGAACACAAAGAAACAATAAAAAACACATAGTTCAGAAATAGAACACAAAGAAACAATAAAAAACACATAGTTCAGAAATAGAACACAAAGAAACAATAAAAAACACATAGTTCAGAAATAGAACACAAAGAAACAATAAAAAACACATAGTTCAGAAATAGAACACAAAGAAACAATAAAAAACACATAGTTCAGAAATAGAACACAAAGAAACAATAAAAAGCACATAGTTCAGAAATAGAACACAAAGAAACAATAAAAAACACATAGTTCAGAAACAGAACACAAAGGAAAAAACACATAGTTCAGAAACAGAACACAAAGGAAAAAACACATAGTTCAGAAACAGAACACAAAGGAAAAAACACATAGTTTCAGAAATAGAACACAAAGAAAGAATAAAAAGCACATGGTTCAGAAATAGAACACAAAGAAAAAAAAAAAAAACACATAGTTCAGAAACAGAACACAAAGGGAAAAAACACATAGTTCAGAAACAGAACACAAAGAAAGAATAAAAAGCACATAGTTCAGAAACAGAACACAAAGAAGAATAAAAAGCACATGGTTCAGAAATAGAACACAAAGAAAAAACAAAAAACACATAGTTCAGAAATAGGACACAAAGAAAAAACAAAAAGCACATAGTTCAGAAATAGAACACAAAGGAAAAAACACATAGTTCAGAAATAGAACACAAAGAAAAAACAAAAAACACATAGTTCAGAAATAGAACACAAAGAAAAAACAAAAAACACATAGTTCAGAAATAGAACACCAAGAAAGAATTAAAAAAAAGTGAAATGAGATAAATGATATAAAATTAAATGTATACAAAATTTTTTTTTTTTAATTTTACAAAAATAAAGAACAAAATATTTTTAAAAACTAAAGCAGACAATGATAGGGTCCTGCTATGAAACAACAAAATACAGAGTATGGACATTGATAACGAAATAAATGAAAATAAAATTATGTTTTAACGAACAAACAAAGCAGTTAATGAATCAGTGATTAGGCTAATTTGTGCATAAATCCTGTAATTAAGTACATTTTTCAGACAAACGTTCATAAAGTGAGCAATGACAGGTTTTAGATTAAATAAAGAAGAGCAAAAACCAAACGTAAACCGAAATAATTGAAATAGAATAAAAAATGTTTTTGATGAGAAAACAAACTAATAATGAATATACGATCAGGTAAATACATAAACAAAGACGTAATACAAGCAAAACAGTAGAAATATTGAATAATACTAACAAAAACTGCAAGCAATAAAAGCCTTTTAAAAAGATTTAAAATGACACGAAGGGAAAGATAATAAAGTACAAAAATAAATCACAAAGAACAACAACAGGCATAGATAACAACAGGATACAATGAAAAACAAGCAGTAAAGTAAAGAGAATAAATCAAATAAATTAGAATGAAAATAGACAAGTCGGTAGAGAAAAAACAAAAAACAAATAAGCACTGTATAACTTGAAAAATCGAAATATTTTCTTATTTCATATTATTTCATTTATTTTATCTTATTCTGTTCGTTTTATTTTATTTCCGATAGAAATAGAATTTGAAAAATTATTAAGTGGGTTATGAAATTGCTTGAAATAAACAAAAAGAAATGAAAGAGAATATTTTAAAAAAATGAAATAACCAGACAAACAAAAAACAAAAACTGACATTAATAAACAAACGTTTGGCCTCCGTTCGGTCTGAAATACTATGGGATGCTGTGCTTCTAAAGAGACTAAGGGTTCCAGAACCCTAATGCGCGACAAGTGTCTGTCTCTGAGAAGTATTCTAAACGTGCGTGATCATGATTTCTGTGTGCTCGTGAGAACCTTCATAAAATGGACATTTTGAGGATCGTCGCACTTTGAGAGATTTCCTTTGTGCTCAGTTTATTTATATTATCTATTATTTATCTATTTATTCATTTATTCATTTATCTATTTATTATACATTCATTCATTTGTTTCTTTGTTTGTTTGTTTCTTTGTTTGTTTTCTTTGTTTATTATTCCCCAGTGTACGCCACCTGAAATGGCCACAGAAGTTGGCACCGTTTTGACAATACGATGATGATGAGGAAGATCATGACCACGATGATATGAAGTACCATCTAGGATTGAGACTGCGTGACAGGACTGTACTCTACGCTAACTACCCTAACCTACCCTGGTGTCAACCAGGCCCCAGAGATACAGACACCTGCGGTGTTGGTCAAACGATTTTAACAACACCCTCAATGACGCATCTATGAAGTAGATAAGACTTAATGTGGAATACCTGTTGTTGTCCATACAGCAGTATAGATGTATCCAGGACACAGGCCTGACCATAGTGATATGGAGAACCTGTTGTTGTCCATACAGCAGTATAGATGTCTCCAGGACACAGGCCTGGCCATAGTGATATGGAGAACCTGTTGTTGTCCAGACAGCAGTATAGATGTCTCCAGACACAGGCCGACCATAGTGATATGGAGAACCTGTTGTTGTCCATACAGCAGTATAGATGTCACCAGGACACAGCGCCATAGTGATATGGAGAACCTGTTGTTGTCCATACAGCAGTATAGATGTCACCAGGACACAGGCCATAGTGATATGGAGAACCTGTTGTTGTCCATACAGCAGTGTAGATGTCACCAGGACACAGGCCTGGCCATAGTGATATGGAGAACCTGTTGTTGTCTACACAGCAGTGTAGATGTCACCAGGACACAGGACGGCCATAGTGATATGGAGAACCTGTTGTTGTCTACACAGCAGTATAGATGTCACCCAGGACACAGGACAGGCCATAGTGATATGGAGAACCTGTTGTTGTCTACACAGCAGTATAGATGTCACCAGGACACAGGCCATAGTGATATGGAGAACCTGTTGTTGTCCATACAGCAGTATAGATGTCTCATGGCCATAGTGATATGGAGAACCTGTTGTTGTCCATACAGCAGACTTATCCTGTCCACGACAACGATGGAACCATGGAAGAGGGTAAAGTCATTGCAACTTAGAGCCTGTAATAATTATACAGGTGAATGAATATAAGAATAAATGGATAAAGAAAGAAAGAAAAAAGACAGAAGGAAAGATAGAAAGAAAGAAATAAAGGAAGAAAGAAAGGAAGGAAGAAAGAATGAAGTTAAGAAAGAAATAAAGAAGAAAAAAGAAAAAAAAACAGAAAGGAAGGAAGGAAGAAAGAACGACAGAAAGAAAGAAAAAAGAAAGAAAGAAAGGAAAAAGAAAGAAAGAAAGAAAGAAAAAAGAAAAAAAAAGATAAAAGAAAGAAAGAAGAAAGGAAGAAAGAATGAATACGGAAAGAAGAAAGGCAGAAAGAAAGAAAGAAGAGAGAAAAAAAGAAAGGAAGAAAAAGTGTCATTAACAAACCAACAGCCAACCAAGTCAGTCTCACAAAACAGATGATGGTCAAACGGTCAAGGAGTCAGAAAACCAAACTTCCAGACCGGTCAGTCTGGGTTTGAGCCATCTTAGGTACCACCTTGCAGGTAAAAGGCAGAAATGTTTCCCATCTCCCAGATCAAAACACATGCACAGACCTGCTAATGCCCTAATCCCCTTAATGTGCAGAACATGAAATACGCAGGTTAAAGATCTTGTAAGCTGCTTTCGGTGGCTTGTGAAAACACGAAAATACCCAGCATATTCATCCTCCCCCAAAACGAGGAATTGCTGCCTGAATGCAGAGTTAAAACAAAAAAACAAAATAACCAGAGAACAGCCACACGCGTGAATGTTTACACGTATGATCCACATCACGTGGGAATGGCAGCGTACCAAAATAAAAGTAACAATAACACAAAAACACCAACATTACAACCAAATAAAGAAAGATAAAATACAACAATTTTCCACAAAGCTGTTCATGCATGGTGAAAACACGATAAGCAAAAAACCAACCAAGAAATAAATAAATAAGCATATTCATCAATAGGCCCACATTGCAGTTCTGTCGATAACTCCTAGTGAGCTGTGATATAATCAATATACACTGATATCGGCCTTACACGACAATGAACACTGAATGTAGGAATTCATGAACGAATGGAGGGATGGATTAATGGATGTATGCATTCGTGGATGCATGGATGGATGTATGCATGGACGGATGAAAAATGAATGAATAAAGAAGTTAACAAAATAAGGCAGGAAGGAATATACAAAATGAATAAATTACTTATTCTATGAATAATTGAATGAATGAATGAATGAATGAATGAATGAATGAAGAACGAATGAATGAATGAATGAATGATTGAATGAATGAGCAAACAAACAAATGGATGAGCGAACAAACGAGGCCATGGACGAAGTAATTAATGCACGAATGAACGAACGAACAAACGAACGAACGAATGAACGAAGAAATGGACAAACAAACTAAGACCTTAAATTTTGGCGGCATCAGTATATATGTACTAAGATCAAACACATAGACTGAGACTGGAGACAAATCACAAACGTTATTATTTTGTCCCTTTTACGTTTTCTATGTCACAATACTTTGTTACTATTTGGTTTTTGTACACTGTTTTGATTTTATATTTATTACTTATTCCTTTACATTTTTAGTGACCAGTGTTGCGTGTTCGCTGAAAAGGTTGAAAATCCTCTTGCTTTCCGATGCCAATAAAAATGAAAACATTTTTAAAGCTGCAAAGTCTATGTGTAGGTATAGACGAGACGTTTGATATTTGTGACCTCCCACCACGAAATCAGTCTTAACTTGCATTTTGGGCATTTTGAGATATACATATCACTGGAAAGTGTACATTCTGCTGATTATTTTGGTACTTGAATAAAGCTTGTACTCAAAAAATGTAGAAGTTATGTATGTTTAAAGTCATTAAGTTGTATGACGGCCATTTTGAGAAAACAGCCTCTAAAGTTTTGTGTGCTCTCCTACATATTTTCCTTAAATTTCTTTAATTGGTGGCTATGACCCAGTTTGTTTCTAATTTTAGCTGTCATTATCTGAAAGGTGCACCAAAGAGCTTTCCGTCAGTATATTACATGTGCAGGTACTGCACAGGTTATGGTTTATAATAAGAGACAAAAAGAAGTACTTTTGTAGGAAATTGCGTTCTTTCTGCTGCGATCAGTGCATTATAATACCATTTGAAATTGATTAATAACATTTTTTCAAGAAAAAAAATTCTGTGGGGGATAGATTATAGTCTACAGAAATCAATTTTGAGAACAAGTCAAAACACCCCAGATAGACCCTCAGTCACCTTTTCAGCTCGTAGTGCTGTTCGACTGACTGCGAGTTAAGATTGAATCGGTGGTGGGAGGTCACATTTCATTTTTTTAATGTACCGATGCACGCGTAGACTTTTTTCATCTGCTTACATCCCAGTTTATGTATCATTACGTTTTGTTACATTTCATTTCGTCTGACATTTTTTCTGTGTGGTTTCGTTTTATTTGGTTTACATTCTTCTTTTTTATTTTTATTTTCCTTTAGTTTGACTTTATTTCACTTTGTTTTTCTTCTTTTGTTTACCTCAGCTTCATCATCATCATCAGGTGCCTTGCCACATGCCGTTGGCGATCATGGCCTTCCATCTGTTTCTATCTCTTGTTGCCTCAAGCATCTCTTCCACCCTCTTTGTCTTCAGCCACTCTGCAAGTTCGTCCAATATCTTCTCCTTGGGTCTACATGGTGTTCTCTTTCCCTCCAGCTTTCCCGTTGTGACCAGGTGCTCCAATTCCCCTTTCCTCATAAAATGGCCTATAAATGTTGCCTGTCTTTTCCTAATCTTCCTTATGAGTGATCTTCTTGTGTCTGCCTCCATCAAGACTGTCTCGTTTGTTTTCTTTGCTGTCCATGGAACCTCAGCTTACCAACCAGAAAATCAGAGAAAGAAAAACGATCGACACTTTTAAACCAGGGAGGCCCAGAGACTGAGACAGGAATAAGGGAGAAAAGGTGGGGGCAGGGGAGAGAGCGAGAAAGAGACAGACAGACAGATAGACAGACATAAAGACAGACAGACAGATAGAGAGACAGACAGACAGAGACAAACAGACAGACAGACAGAGAGACAGAGAGACAGAGAGACACAGAGACAGACAGACAGACAGAGACAGAGACAGACAGAGAGACAGACAGAGAGACAGACACAGAGAGAGACAGAGACAGACAGACAGACAGAGACAGAGACAGACAGACAGACAGACAAACAAACAAACAGACAGACAGAGACAGAGACAGAGAGACAGAGACAGAGACAGAGACAGAGACAGACAGACAGACAGAGACAGAGACAGACAGACAGACAGACAAACAAACAAACAGACAGACAGAGACAGAGACAGAGAGACAGAGACAGACAGACAGACAAACAGACAGACAGACAGAGGCAGAGAGACAGAGACAGAGACAAACAAAACAGACAGACGGACAGACAGAGACAGAGAGACAGAGACAGACAGACAGACAGACAGAGATAGACAGACAGACAGACAGACGGACAGACAGAGACAGAGCCAGACAGACAAACAGACAAACAGGCAGACAAACAGACACAGAGAGACAGATAGACAGACAAACAGACAGAGACAGAGAGACAGATAGACAGACAGACAGAGACAGACAGACAGACAGAGACAGACAAACAGACAGACAGATGGACAGACAGAGACATAGACAGAGACAGAGACAGAGACCGAGACAGACAGACAAACAAACAGACAGAGAGACAGACAGAGACAGAGAGACAGACAGAGACAGACAGACAGACAGACAGACAAAGAGAGGAGAGAAATGGGGAAGAAAGGGAGTTAAAATGGAGAGAGAGCTGAGGATTTAAATTCATATCATTTACTTTGTGAAAAGCCAAGGCCCATGGTAAAAGCTGTGTGTGTAGACATGCACATTTACTCACCAGAAATCAAATAGCCGTGTACAGACACACTGCACGTATGGGAAGACAGGAAGACAGATGGTGGAGAGAAGTTTCAAATTCAAATTGAATTTCTCAAGATGACGTCTCTGCGCTCAGAATGATCATTCCGTATTCACCGACGCAGCTGACGTCGTGGAAAAGATCCAAACTGATCACGGCAAACGCCTTAGGCCTGCACATAAACCCATGAGCTGGCCAGGTCCTGAGGTCCTACCTAGCCATTAGGTGTGCGAGGGAAAGAATGACAGAGATGGGACAACATAAGGAGAAAGATGGGAAGAGAGAGATGGGATGAGAGGGGAGGGGGGGCAGAGATGTAGAGTCACAAGGAGGAGAGAGATGATGAGTGAGGAGAAACCACATGGTTAGTGAGGAGGAGAGAGAAGATAAGTGAAGGCTACAGAGATGGGTAGTCAGGGGGAGACAAATGGGTGGTCAGGGGGAGAGAACTAGGTGGTCAGGGGGAGAGAGATGATGAGTGAGGGAGAGAGAGATGGATAGCCAAGGGGAGATAGCCAGGGGGAGAGAGATGGATAGCCAGGGAGAGAGATGGATAGCCAGGAGGAGAGATGTGGATAGCCAGGGGGAGAGAGATGGATAGCCAGGGGAGAGAGATGGATAGACAGGGGAGAGAGATGGATAGCCAGGGAGAGAGATGGATAGCCAGGAGGAGAGATGTGGATAGCCAGGGGAGAGAGATGGATAGCCAGGGGAGAGAGATGGATAGCCAGGGGGAGAGAGATGGATAGCCAGGGGAGAGAGATGGATAGCCAGGGGGAGAGAGATGGACAGCCAGGAGGAGAGATATGGATAGCCAGGGGGAGAGAGATGGATAGCCAGGGGGAGAGAGATGGATAGCCAGGGCGAGAGAGATGGATAGCCAGGGGAGAGAGATGGATAGCCAGGGGGAGAGAGATGGATAGCCAGGGGGAGAGATGTGGATAGCCAGGGGGAGAGAGATGGATAGCCAGGGGGGGAGAGATGGATAGCCAGGGGGAGAGAGATGGATAGCCAGGAGGAGAGAGATGGATAGTCAGAGGGGGGGAAGAGATGATGAATGTCAGGGAGAAAGATGATGAGTGATGGGGAGAGAGATAATTAGTGAGGGGGAAAGAGATGGGTAGGCAGGGGGAGAAAGGCGCGGGGTCACAGAGAGAGAGATGCAGAGTGAGGGGGAGAGAGATGATCAGTGGGGGGGGGGGGATGGAGATGGGTACTCGGGGGAAAGAGACGAGGGGTTCGTGGGAGAGAGATGAAGAGTGAGGGGGAGAGAGATGATCAGTGGAGGGGGGGGGTACTCAGGGGGAAGAGACGAGGGGTTCGTGGGAGAGAGATGAAGAGTGAGGGGGAGAGAGATGATCAGTGGAGGGGGGGGGATGGGTACTCAGGGGGAAGAGACGAGGGGTTCGTGGGAGAGAGATGAAGAGTGAGGGGGAGAGAGATGATCAGTGGGGGGGGGAGATGGGTACTCAGGGGAAGAGACGAGGGGTCAGAGGGAGAGATATGAAGAGTGAGGGGGAGAGAGATGATCAGTGGGGGGGGGGGGGGGGTGAGATGGGTACTCAGGGGGAAGAGACGAGGGGTCAGAGGGAGAGATATGAAGAGTGAGGGGGAGAGAGATGATCAGTGGGGGTGGGGTGAGATGGGTGCTCAGGGGGAAGAGACGAGGGGTCAGAGGGAGAGATATGAAGAGTGAGGGGGATAGAGATGGATAGTCAGGGGAAGAGAGACGGAGAGTCGGGGAGGTCAGGGAGAGAGAGGTGGGGATAGACAGACAGACAGACAGATAGATAGACAGATAGATAGACAGACAGACAAACAGATAGACAGACAGATAGATAGATAGATAGATAGAGAGACAGACAGACAGACAGATAGACAGATAGATAGATAGAGAGACAGACAGACAGACAGACAAATAGACAGATAGATAGATAGAGAGACAGACAGATAGATGGATAGATGGATAGATAGATAGATAGATAGATAGATAGACAGAGTGATAGATAGATAGAGAGATAGATAGCTAGCTAGCTAGATAGATAGACAGATAGACAGACAGACAGACAGATAGATAGATAGATAGATAGATAGACAGATAGATAGATAGATAGATAGATAGATAATTAGATGGACAGATAGATAGATTAGATAGATAGATAGATAGACAGACAGATACATAGATAGATAGATAAATAAATAGATAGATAGATAGATAGATAGAGAGACAGACAGATAGATGGATAGATAGAGAGATAGATAGATAGATAGACAGAGTGATA
The DNA here is from genome assembly GCA_030674185.1 of Monoplex corrugatus. Lineage (NCBI taxonomy): Eukaryota > Metazoa > Mollusca > Gastropoda > Littorinimorpha > Ranellidae > Monoplex > Monoplex corrugatus. The sequence goes on along the minus strand of CM060312.1, from coordinate 95,680,382 downwards.
GGTAGATAGATAGATAGATAGATAGATAGCTAGCTAGATAGATAGACAGATAGACAGACAGACAGACAGATAGATAGATAGATAGATAGATAGACAGATATATATATAGATAGACAGATAGATAGATATATAGATAGATAATTAGATGGACAGATAGATAGATTAGATAGATAGATAGATTGATTGATAGATAGAGACAGACAGACAGACAGATAGACAGATAGATAGATAGATAGATAGATAGATAGATAGATAGATAGATAGATAGATAGACAGATAGATAGATAGATAGATAATTGCATATACATATACGTATACAAATACATACACATACACACATAAACAAATAGAAATAGATACAGACAGATACAGATGTAGATGTATAGATTAGATATTTCTATAATGCTTGCTTGTTTGCATGTTTGACTGTTTGTTTGGTTAAGGTTTGGCTGAGTAGTTGCGTGCATGTCTGTTTTCTTGAAAGATTTGTATCGCTTTCCGGCCTGCTTGAAATGTTAGTTCGTTTGTGGCCTGGGTGATTGATGGTCTACAGACTTATAGTCAACAGTGACTACCCTTTGTATACCGATTCTCTCCCCTCACCTTTCTACCTCCTCCTACACCACCCCCCCCATTCCACTCTCTGTAAATTTGCAGACTTCAAACGCAGACGTTTTTGCTATTGTTCTGTGTTAACCTAGATAGATAGAGAGAGAGAGAGGGGGGGAGGGAGGGAGGACTGGAGTGTGTGAAGAAGTAAAAGAAAAGTATAAACAAGAGGATAGTCTATAAACCCGAGAGTGGAGCTGTAATTTATTGATGTTTGGCATGGTATTTTTCGCATGCGGATAGGTTTTTTAATACCCCTTCTCTGTCTCTGTCTCTGTCTCTGTCTCTCTCTCTCTCTCTCTCTCATTCTCTCTCTCTTTCTCTCCAGTATCTTCAACTTTCTTTTTCTGTCTCCCTTTACCTCTCCCTCTCTCCCTCTCTGTCTCTGTCTCTGTCTTTCTCTCTCTCTCTCTCTCTTTCTCTCTCTCTTTCTCTCCAGTATCTTCAACTTTCTCTTTCTGTCTCTCTTTACCTCTCCCTCTTTATCTCTGTCTCTCTCTGTGTCTCTCTGTCTCTGTCTGTCTGTCTGTCTTTCTCTCTCTCTGTCTGTCTGTCTCTCTCTCTCCCTCTCTCTCTCTCTCCCTCTTTCTTTCTCTTTTTCTCTATCACTGTCTTGTCCTTCTCTGTCTGTCTCCGGTCTGTCTGTCTGTCTGTCTCCGTCTCTCTGTCTCTGTCTCTGTCTCTATCTCTGTCTCTCTGTCTCTGTCTCTGTCTCTGTCTCTCTCTCTCTCTCTCTCTCTGTCTCTCTCTCTCCCTCTGTCTTTCTTTCTCTTTTTTCTCTGTCACTGTCTTGTCCTTCTCTGTCTATCTCCGGTCTGTCTGTCTGTCTGTCTGTCTCCGTCTCTCTGTCTCTGTCTCTATCTCTCTGTCTCTGTCTCTGTCTCTCTCTCTCTCTCTCTGTCTCTGTCTCTCTCTCTCTCTCTCGCTCTCGCTGATCTTATTTTTTCCCTTTTGTCTTCCTCTCTCTCTTTTTTTAAAATTTTTTTACTCTGTTTCAAACTTTCTGTATCTCTGTGTGACTGTCTTTGTTTTTCATTTACTGCATTTTTTGTTTGTTTTTGATTTTAGCTTAGGTTTTTCTTTGAAAGCTAGTGCCATTCTGTGTTGTTCCTTTGATTTCTCTTTATGTTTGAAGATGTTGTCTTGTTGTTGATGTTGTTGTTGTCGCTGTTGTCCCTGTTGCTGTTGTTGTCATTATCGTTGTCATTGTCGTTGTTGTTGTCGTCGTCGTCTTCAGCGTTGTTGTTGTTTCTGTTGTTGTTGTTTATTGTTACTGCCGCCTACTGTTGTTGTTGTGTGTTGTTGTTGTTGTGTGTTGTTGTTGTCTATTGTTGTTCACCGTTGTCTACTGTTGTTGTATATTGTTGATGTCTGTTGTTGTTGACTCTGTTGTTATTGTTGTTGTCGTCGTCGCCCTTATTGTCTTTGTCTTTGCTGCTGTTGTTGTTGTTGTTGTTGTTGCTGTTGTTGTTGTTGTTGTTGTTGCTGTTGTTGTTGTTGTTGTTAGCCGTATCGTTATATTTTATTGAAAACAGCACACACACACACACACACACACACACACACACACACACACACACACACACACACACACACACCAATATCTACGAAATCTAAAGCTTAACATGTCAACATACTGATTCGCTACGAATGGTTACATAATAAAAAGTAAAAGTCACTATTAAGTTATAAATACATTTTTTAAAAATTCCTTGATACCATTTGGCCTCCCTATCTCGACCTTCTTTTGGTTTCGTCTGCTCTGACAGTGGAAGTAATACATTTTTTCTGCATCACCAACAAATCATTTGCTGTCATTTCATCCTTTCGGCAGACAGTCCTGTTTCAATCTAAGGTGCACTTTAGAAAATATCTTTTTAATTTATTCTATATCATAAAGTTTGTGATATTTTTTAAACCGGTAGGAACGTACCTGAAGTATCAAGTGGAATGTAGTAATGTTTGCATGGCTATGTGCGCTGGCTGACTACCTGTGCCAGTGATGAAATACATATAACAGATCCCGTTTGCGCTCTTCTTCCTTAGCCTTTATTGTCAAGAATTCACACATGTGGCTTCAGAACTGCACTAGGCCAACGCTAAGTGCTCTTGGGGAGGAGTTGTTAGTCGGGATGTGTGGGTTGAAAAACATCAGCATCCAAACCGATAGGGCTAAATATACCGACAAGGTTTTAACACATAGCTCTCTCAGCACAGCCAGTCAACCCGCCAAAACACGAAGACGTGACATTCATATCAAACTATTGATGTGTCCAGGCATCGGGTTTAGAGTATGATCCTGTTCAAATTGAAAATGTCCATGTGAAGCCATGTGACAGCGGACAGAAAGCCTATTAATTTTCACAGCATTTCGGAGTTTGAGAGGAATTTATCGCGCTCGGGTGATTCCATATTAGCTCCTCCCAAATCAGATCTATCAGTAGGCGACATGTGTTGGTGAGGGCTGGTTGTGTACAAGCGTTATCCTCGTTTTCCTACTACCTTCCGAAATCAAATGTGTTATTTTTCTGGTTCTCTCTTTCTTTCACACACACAGACACACGCACGCACGCACGCACGCACGCGCGCGTGCGCGCACGCACACACACACATTTGAGTTCACACACGTACACACACGCTCTCTCTCTCTCTCTCTCTCTCTCTCTCTCTCTCACACACACACACACGCACACACACACACACACACACACACACACACACACACACATTCTCTCTCTCTCTCTCTCTCTCTCTCTCTCTCTCTCTCTCTCTGTAAGATCAAATGCATCAGGTACTGGCTTCGGCTAGTTAAGCTTCCTTTAAGTAGAATAAACAAAGAAGTATATGACATGCTATTAAGTGAGACTCATCATCATCATCATCATCAGGTGCACTGCCGCATGGCGTTGGCGATCATGGACCTCCATTTGTCTCTATCTCTCGTTGCCCCTAACATCTCCCTCACCTTCCTTGTCCCCAGCCACTCTGCAAGTCCGTCCAGCATTTTCTCCCTGGGTCTACCTGGTGCTCTCTTTCCCTCCAGCTTTCCCGTTGTGACCAGGTGCTCCAAATCCCCCTTCCTCATAAAATGGCCTATAAATGTTGCTTGTCTTTTCCTAATCTTCCTTATGAGTGATCTACTTGTGTCTGCCTCCATCAAGACTGTCTTGTTTGTTTTCTTTGCTGTCCATGGAACTCTCAACATTCTTCTTAGAAACCACATCTCGGCTACCTCAATCTTGCTCTGGCTTTGCTTGCTGACTGTCCACGCCTCACATCCGTATAACAGTATTGGTTCTATACAACATTCAAGGACTCTCTTCCTGATGTTAATGGATAGGCATTTGTTGGTAAGAATGCTTGTCATCTTCTTGAATGCTGTTTTGAGTGAGACTGAAAAGGGAAAACAAAATCTGCTATGTGAAAATGGTTTTGGTTTGTTCGGAACTACCAGGGTGTCGAAAATGACAAATTGTTTATTTCTGAGTTAAATTAAAAGAACGGTTAATAGCATCCTATCAACAAACATGGCATTCTGCAGGTTAAAACAACGAAAATTACGCATGGTTTTTGCAATTCAATACTGATTTACAACGAGAAAAATACATGATAGTTCTTTTAAGAAAGTGGCACAGGGACTCTATGGTTCGTTTCCCAACGAGAACACTTGGACTTTCTGATACTCAGCGTTGGTATAATACTGAAACACATCCCATTGCCATTTGTCCAGTCTGTAAGGGAAGTAATAGGGTAGAAAATGAATTTCATTATAGTCTTCGATGTGAAGAATACCAAGCGATAAGAAACAAATGTGATGAATTCAAGTCACCACTTGCTGAACATTGTAATCTTAATGCCTTACTAAAGACAGAAAGCAATGAAGACATCAAATCACTGGCTAAATTCATAGCAGAAGCAAATGAGATGCGTAAAAGAAAAATGTATGATTAACTTAATAAGATTTGTACCAGTGTGTGCATATATTTTTGTTGTCTTTGTTTTCTGTTGCATTCGTTTGGCTTGATGGCCGGATTGATGATATTCCCTTTCAAGCTTTTGTTTTTATTTTGGTTACCAGTATTAATCAAAGCTAAACTTACGCATGTCAGAAAGCATGTATCTTGCTAATGACATTAAAATACTTGCCTTGCATTGCCTTGTCTCTCTCTCTCTCCCCCCCCTCTCTCTCTCTCTCTTTCTCTCTCTCTCTCTCTCTCATCACACACACACGCTCTTTCTCTGTCTCTCTCTCTGTCTCTCTCTCACGCACAAACACCACACACTTACCACACATACATGTACACACACGCTCTCTCTCTCTCACACACGCTCTCTCTCTCTCTGACACACACACACACGCTCTCTCTCTCTCTCTATCTCTCTTTCTCACACACACATACATACCACACACAAGCTCTCTCTCTCTCTCTCTCTCACACACACACACACACTCACTCTCTCTCTCTCTCACACACACACATACACACACGCTTTCTCTCTCTCTCTCTCTCTCTCTCTCTCTCACACACACACACACACACACACACACGCACGCACGCACGCACGCACACACACACACACACACACACACACACACACGTATATACAGAGACGGACGAGAGCAAGAGTCAAAGACACTGACAAATAAAACAAAAGAAGAAGTCTGTCTGAACATAAAAGAGAATCATGACCCACACTCCACAAGAGTTATTTTGAAGTATTTTTGTTTTGTTTTGTTTTTTTGTTTTTCCTTCTTTCTTTATCTAATTTCTATTTTATTTCTTTTTGTTTTTTTTGTTTGTTTTTCGGTTATGTTTAGTTTAGTTTAGTTTAGTTCACTTTACTTTATTTCAGTTCTTTTATTTGTCTTATTTCATTTTATTTCATTTTATTTTATTTTATTTTATTTTATTTCATCTTCTTTTCTTTTCTTTCTTTTCTTTTCTTTTCTTTTCTTTAATTTCATTTTATTGGATCTTATTTTATTTTATTTTATTTTATTTTATTTTTGTCTTATTTTATTTTATCTTATTTTATTTTATTTTATATCATTTTATTTTATTTTATTTTTTTATCCCATTCTAGTCTAGTCTAGTCTAGTCTAGTCTGGTATAGTATAGTATAGTATAGTATAGTATAGCATAGCATAGCATAGCATAGTATAGTATAGTATAGTATAGTATAGCATAGCATAGTATAGTATAGTATAGTATAGCATAGCATAATACAGCATACTATAGTGTAGTATAAATCTTGTTTCGTGTTGTTTTTGTTTGCTTTTGGGTTTTTTGTTTTATTTTGTTTTGTTTTTAATCTGATTCAGAGTGAAATCAGGTCTTTCCATTCGTGACATCTGACAGAATTAAATATATAACGACTATCAGGTTGTCTTCTGAACGTAAACAGCCCGCGTGCTGACGTAAACCTTACCACCTGTGTGACTTTTTGTGTATTGAGGGTTGAGGGAGTAAGGAAGGAGGGAAAACGAGGAGGTGATGGTGCTCGTAGAGATGGTGGTGAATGGTGGTGATGGTTGTGGTGGTGATGGTTGTGGTGGTGATGGTTGTGGTGGTGATGGTTGTGGTGGTGGTGGTTGTGGTGGTGATGGTTGTGGTGGTGGTGGTTGTGGTGGTGATGGTTGTGGTGGTGATGGTTGTGGTGGTGATGGTAGTGGTGGTGGTGGTTGTGGTGGTGATGGTTTGTGGTGGTGATGGTTGTGGTGGTGATGGTTGTGGTGGTGATGGTAGTGGTGGTGATGGTTGTGGTGGTGATGGTTGTGGTGGTGATGGTTGTGGTGGTGATGGTTGTGGTGGTGTGGTGGTGGTGGTGGTGGTGGTTGTGGTGGTGATGGTAGTGGTGGTGGTGGTTGTGGTGGTGATGGTTGTGGTGGTGATGGTTGTTTGGTGGTGATGGTTGTGGTGGTGATGGTTGTGGGTGGTGATGGTTGTGGTGGTGATGGTTGTGGTGGTGATGGTTGTGGTGGTGATGGTTGTGGTGGTGGTGGTTGTGGTGGTGATGGTAGTGGTGGTGATGGTTGTGGGTGGTGATGGTTGTGGTGGTGATGGTTGTGGTGGTGATGGTAGTGGTGGTGATGGTTGTGGTGGTGATGGTTGTGGTGATGGTTGTGGTGGTGATGGTTGTGGTGGTGATGGTTGTGGTGGTGATGGTTGTGGTGATGGTTGTGGTAAGATGGTTGTGGTGGTGATGGTTGTGGTGGTGATGGTTGTGGTGGTGATGGTTGTGGTGGTGATGGTTGTGGTGGTGATGGTTGTGGTAAGATGGTTGTGGTGGGTGATGGTTGTGGTGTGTGGTGGTATGGTTGGTGGGTGTGTGGTTTGTGGTGGTGATGGTTGTGGTGGTGATGGTTGTGGTGGTTGTGGTTTGTGGTGGTGATGGTTGTGGTGGTGATGGTTGTGGTGGTGATGGTTGTGGTGGTGATGGTAGTGGTGGTGATGGTTGTGGTGGTGATGGTTGTGGTGGTGATGGTTGTGGTGGTGATGGTAGTGGTGGTGGTGGTTGTGGTGGTGATGGTTGTGGTGGTGATGGTTGTGGTGGTGATGGTTGTGGTGGTGATGGTGTGGTGGTGATGGTTGTGGTGGTGTGTGTTGTGGTGGTGATGGTTGTGGTGGTGATGGTTGTGGTGGTGATGGTTGTGGTGGTGATGGTTGTGGTGGTGATGGTTGTGGTGATGGTTGTGGTGGTGATGGTTGTGGTGGTGATGGTTGTGGTGGTGATGGTTGTTGTGGTGATGGTTGTGGTGATGGTGTGTGGTGGTGATGGTTGTGGTGGTGTTGGTAGTGGTGGTTGTGGTTAGTGGTGGTGATGGTTGTGGTGGTGATGGTTGTGGTGGTGATGGTTGTGGTGGTGATGGTTGTGGTGGTGATGGTTGTGGTGGTGATGGTTGTGGTGGTGATGGTTGTGGTGGTGATGGTGTGGTGGTGATGGTAGTGGTGGTGATGGTTGTGGTGGTGATGGTTGTGGTGGGTGATGGTTGTGTGGTGGTGATGGTTGTGGTGGTGATGGTAGTGGTGATGGTTGTTGTGGTGGTGATGGTTGTGGTGGTGATGGTTGTGGTGGTGATGGTTGTGGTGGTGATGGTAGTGGTGGTGATGGTTGTGGTGGTGATGGTTGTGGTGGTGATGGTTGTGGTGGTGATGGTTGTGGTGGTGATGGTTGTGGTGGTGATGGTTGTGGTGGTGATGGTTGTGGTGATGGTTGTGGTGGTGATGGTTGTGGTGTGTGATGGTTGTGGTGGTGATGGTTGTTGTGGTGATGGTTGTGGTGATGGTTGTGGTGGTGATGGTTGTGGTGGTGATGGTAGTGGTGGTGATGGTAGTGGTGGTGATGGTTGTGGTGGTGATGGTTGTGGTGGTGATGGTTGTGGTGGTGATGGTTGTGGTGGTGATGGTTGTGGTGGTGATGGTTGTGGTGGTGATGGTTGTGGTGGTGATGGTAGTGGTGGTGATGGTAGTGGTGGTGATGGTTGTGGTGGTGATGGTTGTGGTGGTGATGGTTGTGGTGGTGATGGTTGTGGTGGTGATGGTAGTGGTGATGGTTGTTGTGGTGATGGTTGTGGTGATGGTTGTGGTGGTGATGGTTGTGGTGGTGATGGTAGTGGTGGTGATGGTAGTGGTGGTGATGGTTGTGGTGGTGATGGTTGTGGTGGTGATGGTTGTGGTGGTGATGGTTGTGGTGGTGATGTGTTGTGGTGGTGATGGTAGTGGTGGTGATGGTTGTGGTGGTGATGGTTGTGGTGGTGATGGTTGTGGTGATGGTAGTGGTGGTGATGGTTGTGGTGGTGATGGTTGTGGTGGTGATGGTTGTGGTGATGGTTGTGGTGGTGATGGTTGTGGTGTGGTTGTGGTGGTGATGGTTGTGGTGGTGTGGTTGTGGTGATGGTTGTGGTGGTGATGGTTGTGGTGGTGATGGTTGTGGTGGTGATGGTTGTGGTGGTGATGGTAGTGGTGGGTGATGGTTGTGGTGGTGATGGTTGTGGTGGTGGTGGGTTGTGGTGGTGATGGTTGTGGTGATGATGGTTGTGGTGGTGATGGTTGTGGTGGTGATGGTTGTGGTGGTGATGGTAGTGGTGGTGATGGTTGTGGTGGTGATGGTAGTGGTGGTGATGGTTGTGGTGGTGATGGTTGTGGGTTCATATCATCTTTTTCTCTGACTCCTCTCCCGTTTCTATCCTTTCTTGCTTCTGTTTCCATCATCTTCATCATCATCATCTTCGTCGTCGTCGTCGTCATCATCATCATCATCGCCATCACCTCCATCATAATCACAACATCCCCACCATCATCATCGTCGTCGTCGTCATCATCATCATCACCTCCAACATCATCGCGTCATCACCATCATCACCATCACCATCATTATCAGCATCCTCCTCGTCGTCGTCGTCGTCACCATCATCACACCACCACCACTACCACCACCACCACTACGATCATCATCTTTTCCACCACCATCATCATCATCATTGTCATCACTTGATTGCAAAGTCGAACCGATTGAGAGGCCCCCTTCCTCTCCCTCTTCCTCCCCCTCCCCTTCCAATAAGGGGACATCACCACAGGCCCCCCAGCGACACCCTCCTTATTCACTGACGCCAAAGACTCTAACGTGAATCCACCTCAGGCATGGACATGGTGGAGGTAAGTGACACTGAGGTCACTGCCAGATCGGGACATCAATGGCCACACTATCTCCCACACCGGACAATTACAGACAATGATGTGATGATTAATGATTTCATGATAATGTGGATCATGACCATGATGCTGTGGGGTGTCATCTAGGATTAAGACTGCCTGATTATCACCATCATTATTCGCCTCTTCCGTCTCCGCTTTCTCATCTACATTATCACAATCCTCATCGTTATCGTCGTCCTCTAGCAATGCCTTTTCTAGCAGACAGAAAATGGACATGAAACTCATCAAAGTGAAATCCAGATTTATATCTTTCTTCTCTGGGTCTTCTTCTTGCCTGTCCTACCTCAAGGCGCAATGGCATCAGTAAGTTAATTAATCACAAAAACCGATGGTGTGTGATTGTGTGGTGTGTGGTGTGTGGTAGTTATGGTGGTGTGGTGTGGGTGGTTGGTGGTGTGTGTGGTGTGTGGTGTGGTGGTGGTGTGTGGTGGTGGTGGTGGTGGTGGTGGTGGTGTGGTGGTGGTGGTGGTGGTGGTGGTGTGTGGTGTGTGGTGTGGTGGTGGTGTGTGGTAGTGGTGGTGGTGTGTGGTAGTGTGTGTGGTGTGTGGTAGTGGTGGTGGTGTGTGGTGGGGTGTGTGGTGGTGGTGGTGGTGGTGTGTGGTGGTGGTGGTGGTGGTGGTGGTGTGTGGTGTGTGGTGGTGGTGTGGTGTGTGGTGTGTGGGTGTGGTGGTGGTGGTGGTGGTGTGTGGTAGTGGTGGTGGTGTGTGGTAGTGGTGGTGGTGTGTGGTGTGTGGTGTGTGGTAGTGGTGGTGTCGTCTTAATGAAAATCAGAATTTCATTTCTGTTTTTTTCCCCCTAAGTGCCGCAGGGCTTTGAAGTATGATTCCGTAGTTACGAGTTCATTCCACAATCATATTGGGTACGTACATCATCATCATCATCATCATCATCATCATCATCATCATCATCATCATCATCATCATCATCATCATCAGGTGCCCTGCCGTATTGGGTATGTGACACCCGTAAAGTGCAAACACAAAGACACAATCATAGTGGTTTATGTGAAAACCGTAAAGTGCAAACACAAAGACACAAAAATAGTGGTTTATATGAAAACCATAAAGTACAAACAAAAAGACACAATCATAGTGGTTTATGTGAAAACCATAAAGTACAAACACAAAGACACAATCATAGTGGTTTATGTGAAAACCATAAAGTACAAACACAAAGACACAATCATAGTGGTTTATGTGAAAACCATAAAGTGCAAACAAAAAGACACAATCATAATAGTTTATGTGAAAACCATAAAGTGCAAACAAAAAGACACAATCATGTTGGTTTATGTGACACCCATAAGGTGCAAACAAAAAGACACAATCATATTGGTTTATGTGACAACCATAAAGTGCAAACAAAAAGACACAATCATAATAGTTTATGTGAAAACCATAAAGTGCAAACAAAAAGACACAATCATATTGGTTTATGTGACAACCATAAAGTGCAAACAAAAAGACACAATCATGTTGGTTTATGTGACACCCATAAAGTGCAAACAAAAAGACACAATCATATTGGTTTATGTGACACCCATAAAGTGCAAACACAAGACACAATCATGTTGGTTTATGTGACAACCATAAAGTACAAACACAAAGACACAATCATAGTGGTTTATGTGAAAACCATAAAGTACAAACACAAAGACACAATCATAGTGGTTTATGTGAAAACCATAAAGTGCAAACAAAAAGACACAATCATAATAGTTTATGTGAAAACCATAAAGTGCAAACAAAAAGACACAATCATGTTGGTTTATGTGACACCCATAAGGTGCAAACAAAAAGACACAATCATATTGGTTTATGTGACAACCATAAAGTGCAAACAAAAAGACACAATCATAATAGTTTATGTGAAAACCATAAAGTGCAAACAAAAAGACACAATCATATTGGTTTATGTGACAACCATAAAGTGCAAACAAAAAGACACAATCATGTTGGTTTATGTGACACCCATAAAGTGCAAACAAAAAGACACAATCATATTGGTTTATGTGACAACCATAAAGTGCAAACACAAAGACACAATCATAATGGTTTATGTGACAACCATAAAGTGCAAACAAAAAGACACAATCATGTTGGTTTATGTGACAACCATAAAGTACAAACAAAAAACTTAATCATATTGGTTTATGTGACAACCATAAAGTGCAAACAAAAAGACACAATCATAATGGTTTATGTGAAAACCATAAAGTACAAACAAAAAGACACAATCATAATGGTTTATGTGAAAACCATAAAATACAAACAAAAGGACACAATCATATTTGTTTATGTGAAAACCATAAAGTGCACACACACAAAAAAAACCCGTAGAAAACCATGTTAAAGCATGTGTCAGAATCTTCCCTGTCTATAAACCTTCCAAAGCTCTCAGGTCTGCAGAAGCTTCTGTCTTCACCATACCTCGGTTGTAACCCTAACTCCAACCCTAACTCTGACCCCAACCCTAACCCTACTTCTAACCCTAACCCTAACCTTTCCAAAGCTCTCAGGTCTGGAGAAGTTTCTGTCCTAACCATACCTCGGTTCTAACCCTGACCCTAACCATAAACCTAACCCTAACCCTAACCCTAACCCTAACTCTAACCCTAACCCCAACCATAAACCTAACCCTAACTCTAACCCTAACCCTAACTCTAACCATAATCCTAACCCTAACCCTAATCCTAACTCTAACTCTAATCCTTCCAAAGCTCTCAGGTCTGGAGAAGCGTCTGCCTTGACCATATCTCAGTTCTTATCCTAACCCTGACCCTAATCTTGAACTTAACCCTAACCCTAACCCTAACCCTAACTCTAACTCTAACCCTAATCCTTTCAAAGCTCTCAGGTCTCCAATAGCTTCTGTCTTCATTACACCTCAGTTCTTACTAAACTTAACTCTAACCCTAACCCAACCCTTACTGTAACCCTAATCCTAAACATAACCTAACCCTAACCCTAACTCTTACCCTAATCATTCCAAAGCTCTGAGGTCTCCAGAAGCGTCTGTCTTGACCATACCTCTGTTCTCAGTCACCATTTGCATAGAGAAATCCTTCTCAGTTTTGGGCCCAACAACATGGAACTCCCTCTCAGTGTTTTCAAGACAAATCATATACCTCTTTACTTTGAAAAAAACAAAAAAACAGTTGAAAGTTCAAACCATCATCTCCTTTAGAATCATGTACAAAATTGTGTAGACGATTTACCGTGAACAGTGTATGTACATGTAATACCATAAAGGACATTCAGACAGATAGACAAACAGAGGACAGACGGAAGTGATTCGCCCTTGCTGTGAAGGTGACATTTACGATCGTTCTGTCATTGGGAATTGCCAAGGGGAGCAATCGGTATTGGGTGATGGGTGAACGGGTGGGGAGGGGGAGGGGGAGAAAGGAGAGAGAGGAGGGAGAGAGGAGTGAAGGAATTGTGGAAAAGCCTACGGGTTATTAATTTTCCTATTTTCGGAATGGCGATCGCCCGAGATGATTTCATTTTGTCATGATTTCCGTGAGTATGAGTGTGTGTGTGAGTGTGTGTGTGTGTGTGTGTGTGTGTGTGTGTGTGTGTGTGTGTGTGTGTGTGTGGTGTGTGTGTGTGTGTGTGTGTGTGTGTCCATTTGCGTGTGGTGAGTGTGTGTTGTGTGTGAGAGTGTGTGTGTGTGTGTGTGTATGTGTAATGTGTGTGTACGTGCGTTGTGTGTTTACGTGTGTGTGTTGTGTTTACATGTGTGTGAGTGTGAGTGATTGTGTGTGTGTGATTGTGAGTGATTGTGTGTGTGTGTGTTTGTGTGCAAGTGAGTGAGTGTGTGTGTGTGTGCGTGTGTGAGTGTGTATGTGTGTGTGTACGTGTGTACGTGTGTACGTGTGTGCGAGTGTGAGTGATTGTGTGTGTGCGTTTGTGTGCGAGTGAGTGTGAGTGATTGTGTGTGCGCGTGTCTGAGTGTGTGTTATATTGTGTGTGTGTGGTGTGTGTGTGTGTGTGTGTGTGTGTTGTGTGTGTGTGTGTGTGTTGTGTGTGCATGTGCGTGCATGTGTGTGTATGTGCATGTGTACATGTACGTGTGTGAGTGTTTACGATATATTACGGTTTAAAATAGATTCATTTCTTGGTTGACTAATGCTTGGCTACACGTGTTTGTTGGTCACTTGCTCGCTTGCTATGTCGTGTTGTTACCGGTGTCTTGCTATGTCGTGTCGTGTTGTGTTGTGTCGTGTCGTGTTATGCTGTGTTGTGTTGTGTCGTGTTGTGTTGTAACATGTTATGCTGTGTTGTGTTGTGTCATTGTTATGTTGTGTTGTGTCGTGTCGTGTTATTTCGTGTTGTTTTGTGTCGAATCGTGTTGTGTCATGTTGTGTTATGTCGTGTTATTTCGTTGTTGTGTCGTTTTGCGTTGTGTTGTGTCATGCAGTGTCGTGTCGTGCTTATTTCCTGTTATGTCGTTTTGTGTTTTGTGTTGAGTTGTGTTATATCGTGTCGTCACGTTTTGTTGTGT
>CM060312.1:95651550-95661550 GCA_030674185.1 Monoplex corrugatus | reverse complement strand
GTCGTATATTGTCTGTTTCCTGTCTCTGCTCTTGTCTGTCTGTATACTCTGTTCGTCCTCTGCATCTCTCTTGTGTCCTTGTGTCTTCTGTTCTCTCTGTTCGCCCTCTGACCTTGTTTCTCTGTCTGTCTGTTCCCTCTGTCCCTCTGCCTTGTCTGTCTCTCTCTATCTTCCCTCTTTCCCTAAATTGAAAACATATTTAGGATATTTCTGTAACCCTTTGGAAACAAATACAGCAATTCTGCAGTGATGCTGGTGGAAATGTGGGGAGCTAGGTAAGTTTTTGCTTTGGTAGAACTACTTGGATCAGGTGACAATGGTACGGGTCAGTGTATGTGAACAGTGGGTAATTGTAAACTGCAATCGTTGGACTTTGTCCTGTCTGGTATGGACACCCATCTGTTGGGACAGCCCTAACTGACACATATGTTGGTGACTGTGGTCCTGTCTGGTATGGACACTCATCTGTGTGGGACAGCCTAACACATATGTTGGTGACTGTGGTCCTGTCTGGTATGGACACCCATCTGTGTGGGACAGCCCTACTGACACATATGTTGGTGACTGTGGTCCTGTCTGGTATGGACACCCATCTGTGTGGGACAGCCCTAACTGACACATATGTTGGTGACTGTGGTCCTGTCTGGTATGGACACTCCATCTGTGTGGGACAGCCCTAACTGACACATATGTTGGTGACTGTGGTCCTGTCTGGTATGGACACCATCTGTGTGGGACAGCCCTAACTGACACATATGTTGGTGACTGTGGTCCTGTTGGTGATGGACCATTCAACATCTGTGTGGACAGCCCTATCTGACACATATGTTGGTGACTGTGGTCCTGTCTGGTATGGACACATCTGTGTTGGACAGCCCTAACTGACACATATGTTGGTGACTGTGGTCCTGATGCAATGTTGGTCATGACTGCCTGTCAGGGAGGAAGCATCGTAAGTACTGAAATATAGTTGGTGTACTGATGGTCTGTTTTCACAAGAGTAAATAACGCCTGTGACAATATGCTTGTTCAATTCTAAGAGAAAGAGACGGAAGAAAGAAGAAATAGAGACAGAAGAGTGACAGACAAGAGACAACAGAGCAGAAGACAGACAGGCAGACAGAATACAGAAAAGAGAGAGACAGGCAAAAAGAGGCCGAGAGACAGAGTGGCAAACAAAGAGACAGGCAGAGACAGGCAGAGAAACTTGAAAACTTGAGAAACTTTGAAATCAAAAAACGCTATATCACCAAAGTATAGTAGCAGTAGGTTTAATTAGACCTGTTTTATAACTAATCCTTGTTGTGTGACACCTACCTAACTGTACAAACAGTACAAGATGGTCAAGCCATTCTAACGATTTCTCCTTTTATTCACAAATCATCATAGACAATCATGATGTTGAAGATGCTTCAACTGAAAATGAAGTAAATGTATATCCAGGACAATGGTAGAGATTGTCTCAACATTGAAAACGGAATGTAAATACTGTCTTTATTTTAGGATCACTCTAATAACAATAATGATAATCATGATAATAACATAATGACAATAATAATCATGATCATAATAATAATAATAACACTAACAACAACAATTATTATTATTATTATTATTATTAACTTATTATTATTATCATGATTATATTATTATTATTATTATTATTTTATTATTATTATTATTATTATTATATATCATTATTATTACTATTATCACTATTATTATTGTTCTTGTTGTTATTATTATTATTATTACTATTATAATGTAATAATAATTATAACGATAATAGTAATAATAATGAGAAGAAGAAGAAGAAGGCGCCAAATCTTGATACAAGAATCAAACCGAATTGGGCACTCTCATCATTCACCAAAGCAGTCATCCAACAACGTCCAGAACACCAGGGCACATTACACACACAGACTGGAGAGGGGAGGACAAGAACGAAATGGAGCAAAACAGTGGGCATGTAGAGGGGAAATCACTGCTGAGCATAAAGGTTTGTCTTCAAGCTGGACTTGAAAGAAGACAGAGTTTGTGACTGTCAAATAGACAGGGGGAAGATCATCCCACCTGTATGGACCAGACAGAAAAAGACTGGCGACTGACTGTTGTACGTTTGTGTCGAGGTATTTGTAGACAACTAGAATCAGAGGCCAGACAAGACATTTTAAGAGTTTTATCTTAAGGTCTGCTGTTATGCTGTGGTCTTTCCAAATATTGTTCAATTGAACCATACTGTTCTTGGCCATTCCAATTCTCATCTTTATGTCTTTTGAGCATGTTCCATCGTGTGTCTTGACTGAACCTAAATATCTGGCCAGTGATGTTATACGGCTGCGAGGCATGGACAATGAAGAAAGAGGATGAAAGACGAGTGGAAGCAGCAGAGCTGTGGTTTTACCGAAGACTGCTGAGGGTCAAATGGACGGATAGGCGCTCAAATGAAAGCATATGAATGGTTGGGTTACTACAACGCAAGCTTCTATGTACTCATACAAGAGAGGAAACTGAAATATGTTGGACACGCAATCCGTAATGATGAGAACGACTTGATGTCCACTGTCCTCCAAGGTAAAGTGGAAGGAAAGAGAAACAGAGGACGGCACCTGCATCACTTGCTAGAAAATCACAAACATCAGTGGCAAGAAACTCAGGAGGTGGTCAGACTTAGCCAAGATCGAGAGTGCTGGAGGCAATGTGTGAGGACATCATGTGGCAGCGGCCAAACACTGTTCGGTGACGCCGACGTGAGACAGGTAGAGAAATCAGAGGCAGAACAGAGAGTCGGGCAAGGATGTACATTTGGTGGTAGTCACAAAGAAAAATACGTGCAACACCACTGATATGTGTGTAGCATAGTGTGTCGATGTTGTATGAAATTCTTTGAGAAACAGGCAGCCAGTGGAGAAAGTGAAGCAAGGAAGTGACATGATCACGTCTGTTTTATTCCTTGTTCTGTCCTTGTGGTGTCTGATCTTTCATATTTATGCTTTAGTGAATCCATAGCATCCCATATCTTTGACAAACATTTGGTAAAGTTCCACTTATAAAGAGTTAAGAAAACCTTGTTATAACTCTCTCTCTCTCTCTCTCTCTCTCTCTCTCTCTCTCTCTCTCTCTCCATCAGTCTCTCTGTCACACACAAACAAACAAATAAACAAACAAACAACCACACACCACACACACACACACGCACGCACGCACGCACGCACACACGCAACACTGCACGCACGCACGCAACACCACAACATGAGAGAAAGAGAGAGAGACATACACACACACTCACACACAGATACAGACACACACACGCACACACACATACGTGCACGACACACACAACACACACACACACACACATACATACACACACACACACACACACTACACACACACACACACACACCACACACACACACACACACACACACACACACAACACACACACACACACACACCTCCAGATGATATGATTTTTTTTTTAAATGAAACAAAACTGACATATTATAAAAAATAAAATGCGGCAAGCCATGAGCAGAAATGTTTGTCAGAATTTATTTCTGCACAATAATCATACCCTTTAAGAATAATCATGATGAGGACTAGCAGAAGAAAAGAGAAATAGCAGAAGACAATGTGGATTTGTGGAAAGGAAAGGAACTATTAATGCCATATACATCCTAAGAACTATCACAGAGAGGTCAAATGAGATGAATAAGGATTTGTATTTATGCTTTGTTGACTATACCAAGGCTTTCGATCGGGTACGACATGAAGAATTAATCAACCAACTGGAGAGACTCAATGTTGATGGAAAAGATCTACGAATAATCAAAAATATGTACTTGGGACAAACAGCTGCAATGAGAATAGAAAACAATGTAAGCTCTTTCCAAAACATCAAAAGAGGAGTCAGAGAGGGTTGTGTTTTGTCACCAGATCTGTTTTCACTTACAGCGAAAACATCATGAGAAACCTAGAAGAAGACCCTGGATTAAAGGTTGGAGGACAAATGATAAACAACATTCGGGTACGCAGATGACACCATGCTAATTGCAGAAAATGAAAGGAACCTACAAAACCTTGTGAATATACTAGAAATAGAAAGCAAAGGTAAGGGGTTGGAACTAAACAGCAGGAAGACTGAAGTCATGGTGATCAATAAAAACATGAAATCCCCTCATGCAAAATAACAGTAAATGGCACAAAACGGTCATTTCATCAGACGGCAGATGCACATCGGAAATAGCTGGCAGAATCGGCCAATCCAAAACAACATTCAAGAAGATGACAAGCATTCTTACCAACAAATGCCTATCAATTAACATCAGAAAGAGAGTCCTTGAATGTTATATAGAACCAATACTGTTGTACGGATGCGAGGCGTGGACAGTCAGCAAGCAAAGCCAGAGCAAGATTGAGGCAGCCGAGATGTGGTTTCTCAGAAGAATGTTGAGAGTTTCATGGACAGCAAAGAAAACAAACAAGACAGTCTTGATGGAGGCAGACACAAGTATATCACTCATAAGGAAGATTAGGAAAAGACAGGCAACATTTATAGGCCATTTTATGAGGAAGGGGGATTTGAGAGCACCTGGTCACAACGGGAAAGCTGGAGGGAAAGAGAGCACCAGGTAGACCCAGGCAGAGAATGCTGGACGGATTGCAGAGTGGCTGGGGATGAAGAGGGTGGGGGAGATGCTAGGGGCAACGAGAGATAGAGATGGTTGAAAGTCCATGGTCGCCAACGCCATGCGGCAGGGCACCTGATGATGATGATGATAATTTCATACAGTTGGAGGAGAGTCCCTTATGTACAGAAATCCACGTCCAGTTAACGGGCATCACCCAGTTAAAGGCAGCATCCAGTTATAAAGGCAGCATCCACTTACCGCTGCTCGCACAGGACCGCCAGCCTCCCCGTGGTGGTAATTATGGGAGTCTCCAAAATCCCCGACATCCCTTCTGACCATCGCTTATTTCAATAGATTTGTGTGGCACTTATCTGGCCTGAAATATTGCGTCTGGGAATTGTGGTTTGTTATCATCATTATGTGCCATGCCGCATGGCGTAGGCGATCATGGCCCTCCACGCCAATCTGTCTTTTGTTACTGCAAGTATTTCTTTTACCTTTTTTGTTCCCATCCACTCTGCAAAACGTTCTCCATGGGTCTACCCGGTGCTTTTTTTCCCTCTAGCTTTCCTGTTGCGACTAAGTGCTAAAACGTTCTCTTGCCTCATAGAATCTTTGTCACATGACTCATCAAGCTGATTGTACAATGTAGTTTGCATTCCATATCCCCTGCTTTCTTTGGTAGTGCAATGAAAATTGACTCTGACAAATCTTAAGGGATGTTTTTTTTTACGTTGTCATAAATTTCATTCAAGAAGACTGTTACTTCTCCATATTAAATTCATCTAGAGCCATAATCGTTTCTATGGTAATATTGTCTGGTGTTTTTCCTTGTTCCATCCTTTTCATCACTGCTCTAATTTTGCCTTTCATTATTGGTGGTCCTTCAACATTCTTTCTAATGATTTGTTTCTCCTTTCTGTAATCGTCAACAAGGTCTTCAATGTACTCTGTCCATCTACCCAATAATTTGTCTTTTTCCATAATAATCCTACCACGTTTTCGTTTTAAGCAACCGGTTGATGTAACCGTCTTTTTCTTCTGTGTGTGTGTGTGTGTGTGTGTGTGTGTGTGGTGTGTGTGTGTGTGTGTGTGTGTGTGTGTGTGTTTGTGAGGGTGTGTCTGTGTCTCTGTGTGTGAGTATCTGTGTGTGTGTGTGTGTGTGTGTGTGTGTGTGTGTGTCTGTGTGTGTGTATGTGTGTGTGTGTGTGTGTGTGTGTGTGTGTGTGTGTGTGGTGTGTTTGTGAGGGTGTGTCTGTGTCTCTGTGTGTGAGTCTGTGTGTGTGTGTGTGTGTTTGTGTGTGTGTGTGTGTGTGTGTGTGTGTGTGTGTGTGTGTGTGTGTGTGTGTGTGTGTGTGTGTGTGTGTGTGTTTGTGAGGGTGTGTCTGTGTCTCTGTGTGTGAGTATCTGTGTGTGTGTGTGTGTGTGTGTGTGTGTGTGTGTGTGTGTCTGTGTGTGTGTATGTGTGTGTGTGTGTGTGTGTGTGTGTGTGTGTGTGTGTGTGTGTGTGTGTGTTTGTGAGGGTGTGTCTGTGTCTCTGTGTGTGAGTCTCTGTGTGTGTGTGTGTGTGTTTGTGTGTGTGTGGTGGTCTTTGATTTAATGTCTATTCACTAAAGTGATTTTAGACAAAAAAAAAAAAAAAAAAAAAAAAAAAAAAAAGGGGGGGGGGGGGAGTGATAGAGGAGGAGTGAAGAAGATATTTGAAAATTGTCAATTTTGAATTTGAGAAAAGATGATCCAAGAAAACAACTGTTTTGAAGAGGGGAAGGTAAAACTAACAAATAATGTTACCATAATTTTCGATTTAAACAAACAAACTGACAAACAAAATTAGTAAATATCCGGAAGAAATGAATAAAAAGTAAAACTAATAATTGACTAACCACAACAATGAACAAGTCAAATAACATTTTAAAGGTAATTCGCTATAGGACTTTTTGACAGGCTAACAAAAAATTCATACAGTAATGATGATGAGGCAAATATGTCAGAAACTGTACTCACAGATAGTGTTGGAATATGTCGTTTTACCCTAACGCAAGAAAGAATATGACTATGTGTTATCTTCTTTCCACACAGACACACTATGTTATTGGTATATTTTGTTTTGAATGCATCAAGTTTCCATCTGTACATAAGGGACTGTATAGTTCTGCTGGCATGAAGCTGCTTAAGTATTTTGCTAACTTCAAAGTTCATGTGACATTTATCATACTTTTTCTGTTTTAATTGGAACTGCTTCCAGACGTAGTTGTCCACTAAAGTGTAATTCTCGTGCAACGAGAGAGAAAGCTGGATATTGTTTGAATCTGGTGAGTTATTAGCTCCCCGTTTGGCAGCCCTGTCAACTTTATTATTATAACTAAAAGAACTATGAGAAGGTATCCAGCAGAAAGTAATATCAGTGCCTCTTAAAGATAAATTATGAATCAAGTGACTTATTTCCAGAATCATTTCTGATCTTGTTTGTAATTTTGATAATTCAAGAGCCTGAAGTACTGATTTTGAATCAACGCAAAGAAGTATCTGAAAAATTGTCCTAGGAAGACTTATCAGAAAGTTTAAAGCCATTAATATTGCAAAGAGTTCAGCTGTAAAGATAGATTTATCAAGTCCTATGTAGAAAGATTTTTCAATTTTGAGAGCAGGTATTAAAAACGCTGAGCCTGCTTTTCTTTCAATTACTGACCCATCAGTGTAAATTTTCAAATGATCAGAATATACGTCGTTTATATGACATTTAACCTGACTAGCCAGTAAGTTTATATTGTCTCCTTTTTTTAAATTAGTGTGGTGTACGTCAAATCGTGCTCTTTGGAGTTCCCAACTGGGTACTGGCGAAAAGGAAGGTCGTATAGATACAGGATCTACGTCTAGATCAATTCCTGAGCCTTTCATGACGTCAGATGTGTATGTTGCAAGTGTGACCTGTGAAGATATTGATTTAGCTCGTTTTGGAAAGTCGGTATCTGATCTCAGTTTAATTTCTGTTTCTGAGATGTTTTCTACGGTAGTGTTTCTTAACAAAAATTTAGTAGAAGCGACTTTCCTTTGCTCATCAAGTGGCAACAGTTTGATTTCATTATATGTCCGAAGACAGGAAGCATGCATTGGAAGACCCAGTGCAAGTTTGAAACCTTTACAATCTATGCTCTGCAGTTTTTTTAGTAAGTGTTTCGGTGCACTGAAGAAGATTTCTTGAGCATAGGTTAATTTAGATCTAACAAGCGATTTACAAAGATGAACAAGTGTTGATGAATCTTGACCCCATGTCTGTTTGCGAACTATTTTTATGAAATTTAAACTTTTTTGAGCTTTGGTTAATAAGTATTCAATATGCTGATTCCAAGATAATTTTGCTGTAAGGAAAACTCCTAAGAATTTAATCGACTCGTTAAACTGAAGAAGAGTATCTCCCAGTTTGAAAGTGGGAATATTTACTGGGTTAGCTCCATTATTAAATAAAACTATTTTTGTTTTTTCCAGGGATAGATGTAACCCATTTTCTACCATGTATCGCGCTATTTTATCAAGTTCTAATTGGTAGCATTTGCGTGTATAATTGATACAGCGCAAAGGAGTTTTCTTTTTCATATTTACCTGCATCCACATGCATAAATCGTCAGCATATTGAGCTAAAACTACATGCTTAGATACTTTACTGGGTAAGTCATGCATTAATATCATGAAAAGAAGGGGAGCTATAACGGATCCCTGAGGGATACCCATTTGAAGAATTCGTTTCGTGGAATATACATTTTCAATCCTCGTTTGAAATACTCTGTTTTCTAAGAAACACTTAACATAGCCAAAAATGTGACCTGTCAGCCCAATACTTTTAAATTTGAATAACAATCGGGAGTGCCACACTTGATCGTATGCTTTCGTTATATCAAAAAATGTAGCTAAAACACATTGACGTCTTGCAAATTGTTGTTTTATATTAGTAGTTAGCTTTGTTAGGATCTCTACTGGTGACCTGCCTTTTCGAAATCCTGCCTGATTTACTGGTATTATTTTATTCTTTTCACAATAGTGCATCAGTCTCTTTAAGATTATTTTCTCCATTAGTTTACATACATGTGATGTTAATGCAATTGGCCTGTAGTTTTTCAAATCGGTATTACATTTACCTGGTTTTAATACAGGAACCACTATTGTTTCTTTCCAGTTGTTAGGCATTATCCCACTATTCCAGCATTTTTGAAATATGTCATGTAGCAAGATTATAAAATTTTCTGGTAAATTTTTCAGCATCTCATTGGAAATTGCATCTAGTCCAACTGACGTTTTTTTACTTGGAAGGGACTGAATGGCATCTTTTAATTCTTGAAGTGTGAGTGATGCATTTATGTAGTGAGTATTGTCAGAGGCAGGGTCCTTATATACATCTTTCTTTTCATCTCGTTCCCTATAATTTCTATCAGAGACAGGGAGTCCTTCTACACGACAGGCCTCAGCAAACACGTCTGCAAAAGCTTCTGCTTTTTCCAATGAGCTAGGAATAGGGTTATTTTCTAGCTTTACTGGAATTGATGGCAACTTAATCCCGTTTTTCATTAATTTTAGTTTTTCCCAAATCTTTATCGTGTCTTTGTGGTTATTTACTTCACATTTACAAAAAGATGTCCAGTGTTGTTCTTTGGCTTGCTCTATGATTCTGTTACACTTAATGTTGGCACTTTTCATCGCTGTATGATTTTCAGGTGACCTGTTTGCTAAATAAATTTTGTATTTTTCTTTCTTTTCGTTCACTGCCTTTTGACAGTCCTCATTCCACCAGACATTTCCATGATGTTTTCCTATTTTTGACACTGTAAGTTTTGGAATTGAAATGTTAGCAGCCCTTAAGAGTGAGTTACAGAAAACTTCGTACGTTTCGTTTATGTTCATTGCTTCAGATAGATCTGTTCTTGTCTTTTCAAGGATTGCCTTAAAACTGATCCAGTCAGCGTTTTTATAATTAAACTTGGGTAAACTATCTTGTGGTATGGCGTCTATTTCTGTAGTATGGTTTAGGGTAAGACGTATGGGGATGTGATCTGATCCCAACAAGTCATCCTCTGTTTGCCATGTGGCGTTTGGGGCTAGGGATGGTGAGATTAAAGTAAGGTCGATAGCTGTGGGTCTGTGGGTTGGTATATCGGGGATCCGGGTAACGTGTCCGTTGTTAAGTAAATATAAATTGGAATCTACAATATTTTCAATCAACCTGTTGCTTGTTATGTTTGTACAATACTTTTCCCAAAATGGGGCATGTGCATTAAAATCACCTCCAATTATCCACTTGTCGTCCTGATCTTGAAAGTGTTTTAACCATTCAGTGTTCACAGAGTCTGGGCCTCTTGGTAAGTATACAGAGGCCA
>CM060312.1:95639050-95644050 GCA_030674185.1 Monoplex corrugatus | reverse complement strand
AGCTGAGAAAGTTTCTGACGGGTGCCAATGAGGATAGCTTCTGTTTTGTCGTCATTAAGCTGAAGTCTATTGTGTGTCATCCAGTTCTTAATGTCCGAGTAACACTCAGTGGTGCGAGTCAATAGGCGCTGTATATTATCAGGTGAGTCACTGTCTTGAAGTTGGGTGTCATCAGCATAGAAATGGTGTTTTATAGAGTGGGAGTTGATGATGGTGGACAGGGGGGAGGTGTAAAGAGTGAAAAGAACAGGGCCAAGGACAGATCCTTGTGGAACACCACAGGTCAGGTATGCAGGTTGAGAGTAAGTGCCATTGATGAGAACGGTTTGTTTTCTGTTTGATAGGTATGAAGTGAACCAAGACAGAGCAATGTCAGAGATGCCAAAAGTATGATGAAGTCTAGAAAGGAGAATACCATGATCAATGGTATCAAAGGCTGCAGACAGATCAAGGAGTGTGAGGAGAGAGACTTTGCCAGTATCAGTTGCAAGGAGGAGATTGTTGAGAATGTGCAGTAGGGCAGTTTCAGTGCTATGGCACTGACGGTAGGCTGACTGGAAAGGATTGAGGAGATTGTTGGCAGACAGGTGAGAGTTCAGCTGGTTGATGACGACTTTTTCAAGGAGTTTTGACAAGAAAGAGAGATTAGAGATAGGCCGGTAATTTTTCAGTTCATTTGGGTCTAAATTGTGTTTCTTGAGGAGAGGGTGAACAATAGCAGACTTGAAAGAATCTGGGACAGTTCCAGTTTGAAGAGAAGTGTTGATGATGTCAGTGATGAATGGGAGGAGAGTAGGGAGACAGTCGGCGTAGAGAGAACCTGGAAGAGGATCCAGTTCGCAGGTTTTGAACGACATGGATCTGATTGTGTTGAGAATTTCTTCTTGTGAGACTGGGGTAAAAGTAGTAAGAGGTGTGCCAGAGAAGGAAGGGTCAGGTGGGCATGGTTGACAGGGTGTCCTGTCAAGCATGTCACGAAGAGTTTGTATTTTGGTGGTGAAATAGTTGGAGAATACAGATGGGAGTTCTTCATTTGTATGTTTTGTTGGGAGAGGTAAATCTTTTCGTGTGCCAAGGAGATGATTCATGGTTGTAAAGAGTTCTTTTGAAGAAGAGGCATTCAGGATTTTGGTTTGGAAATAGCTTGTTCTTGCTGATGCAATGAGGGTGGATACTTTTGTTTTAGAGGCTTGGAAAAGTTGCCTGTGTACAATGAGTTTGGATTTCCCTTTAAAACAGTCACGGTACACATGTCTGTATTTCATTTCCCTTTAAAACAGTCACGGTACACATGTCTGTATTTCATTTCCCTTTAAAACAGTCACGGTACACATGTCTTTCTTCATTTCCCTTTAAAACAGTCACGGTACACATGTCTTTCTTCATTTCCCTTTAAAACAGTCACGGTACACATGTCTTTCTTCATTTCCCTTTAAAACAGTCACGGTACACATGTCTGTATTTCATTTCCCTTTAAAACAGTCACGGTACACATTTCTTTCTTCAGTTCCTTTAAAACAGTCACGGTACACATGTCTTTCTTCATTTCCCTTTGAAACAGTCACGGTACACACGTCTTTCTTCATTTCCCTTTAAAACAGTCACGGTACACATGTCTTTCTTCATTTCCCTTTAAAACAGTCACGGTACACATGTCTTTCTTCAGTTCCCTTTAAAACAGTCACCGTACACTTGTCTTTCTTCAGTTCCCTTTAAAACAGTCACGGTACACATGTCTTTCTTCAGTTCCTTTTGAAACAGTCACGGTACACACGTCTTTCTTCATTTCACTTTAAAACAGTCACCGTACACATGTCTTTCTTCAGTTCCCTTTAAAACAGTCACGGTACACATGTCTTTCTTCAGTTCCCTTTAAAACAGTCACGGTACACATGTCTTTCTTCAGTTCCCTTTAAAACAGTCACGGTACACATGTCTTTCTTCAGTTCCCTTTAAAACAGTCACGGTACACATGTCTTTCTTCAGTTCCCTTTGAAACAGTCACGGTACACATGTCTTTCTTCATTTCCCTTTAAAACAGTCACGGTACACATGTCTTTCTTCAGTTCCCTTTAAAACAGTCACGGTACACATGACTTTCTTCATTTCCCTTTAAAACAGTCACGGTACACATGTCTTTCTTCATTTCCCTTTAAAACAGTCACGGTACACATGTCTTTCTTCAGTTCCCTTTAATACAGTCACGGTACACATGTCTTTCTTCAGTTCCCTTTAATACAGTCACGGTACACATGTCTTTCTTCAGTTCCCTTTAAAACAGTCACGCTACACATGCCTTTCTTCATTTCCCTTTAAAACAGTCACGGTACACACGTCTTTCTTCAGTTCCCTTTAAAACAGTCACGGTACACATGTCTTTCTTCAGTTCCCTTTAAAACAGTCACGGTACACATGTCTTTCTGATAGAAAACACATTTCTGGTAGCACACAAAACTTCAACATAAAATGGACCAGGACTCGTCAAGACAAGGGGGTTAATTGTGAGACAGTTACATAGTTGGCTCCCTTTGTGTCATTTTTGTCTGTGCGTGTGTGTGCGTGTGTGTGTGTGTGTGTGTGTGTATGTGGTGTGTGTGTGTGTGTGTGTGTGTGTGTGTGTGTGTGTGTGTGTGTGTGGTGTGTGTGTGTGTGTGTGTGTGTGTGTGTGTGTGTTATTGAAAAATGATGTTGATGGTATGTGAGTGAGATTATCTATGTAATAGGACAGTGAGTCGGACTGAGAATAGCGCTATACAAAAGCTATTTATTATTATTGTTATTATTATTATTATTATTATTATTATTATTATTATTATTATTATTATTATTATTATTATTATTATCATTATCATTATTATTATTATTATTGTTATAGTGCTCAAAACCGTGAAAGATTAAATGAATTTAATACATGTATTTATTATATTTTTTATATTAGTTATTCATTTTCTTTTTTTGTTACCACGGATTAACCATGTGATAATCGGGCTCCTCTTCCCGGGAAGAACACCTCGCCACAGTGTAGCGCCACCCATTCTCAGTCCCCCTCTTTGTTCGATATGCGTGTGTTTCTGTGTATTTATGAAAGTGGATATTTCTGCAGAATTTTGCTAAGGGCAACTTCTTAATCGCTCTGGGATCTTAAACGTGCACAAGAGTGTGATCTGAACACTGGGACCTCGGTTTATGGTCTCATCCGAAAGACTAGCACCCAGACGATCACTTAAAGGAGAATGGTGGAGAGAAAATCCTTGTCTGGTCTATGGTTCGGATCCTGGGGTTTCTCAAGTCCTTGGAGTGCTTTGACCACCAGGTCATAAGCTCTAGTTCAATTTGTCCATGTTTGTATTCGGGGGTTGGGCTGCATTTGCGGAATATCATTGTTATACATGTATTCAGGTCTGGGCTACATTCATGAAGAAAACTGACCCATTTTTATACATGTATTTAGGTCTGGGCTACATTCATGAAATAAACTGACCCATTTTTATACATGTATTTAGGTCTGGGCTACATTCATGGAATAAACTGACCCATTTTTATACATGTATTTAGGTCTGGTCTACATTCATGAAATAAACCGACCCATTTTTGATATACATGTATTCAGGTCTGGGCTACATTCATGGAATAAACTGACCCATTTTTAATATACATATATTTAGGTCTGGGCTACATTCTTGGAATAAACTGACCCATTTTTAATATACATGCGTTTAGGTCTGGGCTACATTCATGGAATAAATTGACCCATTTTTAATATACATATATTTAGGTCTGGGCTACATTCATGGAATAAACTGACCCATTCTTAATATACTTGCATTTAGGTCTGGGCTACATTCATGAAATAAACGGCCGGACCCATTTTTTTATTACATGTGTTTAGGTCTGGGGTACATTCATGGAATAAACTGACCCATTTTTATACATGTATTTAGGTCTGGGCTACATTCATGGAATAAACTGACCCATTTTTATACATGTATTTAGGTCTGGGCTACATTCATGGAATAAACTGACCCATTTTTATACATGTATTTAGGTCTGGGCTACATTCATGGAATAAACTGACCCATTTTTATACATGTATTTAGGTCTGGGCTACATTCATGGAATAAACTGACCCATTTTTATACATGTATTTAGGTCTGGGCTACATTCATGGAATAAACTGACCCATTTTTATACATGTATTTAGGTCTGGGCTACATTCATGGAATAAACTGACCCATTTTTATACATGTATTTAGGTCTGGGCTACATTCATGGAATAAACGGACCCATTTTTTCTATTACATGTGTTTAGGTCTGGGGTACATTCATGGAATAAACTGACCCATTTTTAATGTTCTTGTATTTAGGTCTGGGCTGCTTTCACGGAATAAACTGACCCATTTTTAACATACATATATTTAGGTCTGGGCTGCTTTCACGGAATAAACTGACCCATTTTTAACATACATATATTTAGGTCTGGGCTGCTTTCACGGAATAAACTGACCCATTTTTAACATACATATATTTAGGTCTGGGCTACATTCACGGAATAAACTGACCCATTTTTAACATACATATATTTAGGTCTGGCTACATTCATGGAATAATCTATCTCATTTTTAATGTACACAATCCCAGCCTAGCCATTAACTCTCACCATTTGGAATGTCAAACTGATCTTAAAGATACCGATTTGGGTTGGGCTAGTATCGCTGTTTAGAAAAAAAATTGGATTGTTCGTCTAGATACTAAGATTTCATCTAACTTAAGATGAGTAGAAATGAATAGACAGGATGCTGTTCAGGTCTTTGTCGCTTCCCGGCAATGGAGTCATTCACTTTACGGGAAAATGTTACCCTCTGGTGTCTTTTGTGCAGATAAGGAGCAATGATGTAGTTTAGCTCTCTTGGATTGTGTCAGTACATTTGTGACCTCCCACCACGAAATCAGTCTTAACTCGCAGTCAGTCCAACAGCAGTAGGAGCTGAAAAGGTGACTGA
>CM060312.1:95616550-95619050 GCA_030674185.1 Monoplex corrugatus | reverse complement strand
TTGGACTTGAATTATGAGAGACAAGAGTACTACACGGCAGAATCCTTAAACAACTTCAGAGATGTTACTCCGGTCCCAATTTTCAAGTTTTTTTTTTTACAAAAGATAAATTAGGTTTCATATTACATGATAATATTATGGGAAATATTTCAAATGCATTTTAGACATGAATGTATAATGTGAGCTTGGTATTTTGACTGATCTCTTTTTTAATAAACTTGGACTTGGTCTTACCGTGTTGCTAGCCCTAATGTGGTTGTAGTTGTCGGCTGGTTTATATGCAATACAAACCAAACGTATTACCGTGTTGCTAGCCCTAATGTGGTTGTAGTTGTCGGCTGGTTTATATGCAATACAAACCAAACGTATTACCGTGTTGCTAGCCCTAATGTGGTTGTAGTTGTTGGCTGGTTTATATGCAATACAAACCAAACGTATTACCGTGTTGCTAGCCCTAATGTGGTTGTAGTTGTCGGCTGGGTTATATGCAGTACAAACCAAATCAGTTACCGTGTTGCTAGCCCTAATGTGGTTGTAGTTGTCGGCTGGTATATATGCAATACAAACCAAACGTATTACCGTGTTGCTAGCCCTAATGTGGTTGTAATTGTCGGCTGGGTTATATGCAGTACAAACCAAATCAGTTACCGTGTTGCTAGCCCTAATGTGGTTGTAGTTGTTGACTGGTTTATATGCAATACAAACCAAACGTATTACCGTGTTGCTAGCCCTAATGTGGTTGTAGTTGTCGGCTGGTTTATATGCAATACAAACCAAACGTATTACCGTGTTGCTAGCCCTAATGTGGTTGTAGTTGTCGGCTGGTTTATATGCAATACAAACCAAACGTATTACCGTGTTGCTAGCCCTAATGTGGTTGTAGTTGTCGGCTGGTTTATATGCAATACAAACCAAACGTATTACCGTGTTGCTAGCCCTAATGTGGTTGTAATTGTCGGCTGGGTTATATGCAGTACAAACCAAATCAGTTACCGTGTTGCTAGCCCTAATGTGGTTGTAATTGTCGGCTGGGTTATATGCAGTACAAACCAAATCAGTTACCGTGTTGCTAGCCCTAATGTGGCTCTTGTAGTCGGTTGGGCTATATGCAATGCAAACCAAATCAGTTACCGTGTTGCTAGCCCTAATGTGGCTGTAGTTGATGGTTGGGCGATATGCAGTACAAACCAAACCAATTATCGTGTTGCTAGGCCTAATGTGGCTGTAGTTGATGGCTGGGCGATATGCAGTACAAACCAAACCTAAGCACGTAGAAACCAGAAAAACATGAAAATACAAGACAAGACAAGCGTCCTCTTCTCCCACTGGACGAAGCAGCAGGGACGTTTCAGTATGTTTCGCCAGATTTTGTGTTTGGTGTTTGTTCGTGATCTTACATTCACGCTTGACAAAGGCCAGTTGGCCGAAAATTTGCGCCTGTTTTGTCTTGTTGTATTGAATACGCGTTCTGATTCTATTTTCGTGTTTTTCTGGTTCCTGTTTGCTTTAACGTGGGCAGTCGCACTTGTATTGGACTAAGCACGTAGGCTTTTTGTATAATGTGAAGGGGTCTGTCACATTCATCATCATCAGGTGCCCTGTCGCATGGCGTTGGCGATCATGGATTCCATCTGCCTCTATCTCTCGTTGCCCCTAGCATCTCCCCCACCCTCCTCGTCCCCAGCCACTCTGTCACATTACTGTCCGATTTTAGTGGAAGCCATGTGGAACTGTCCAAGTGCAGTTATTCCCTATTGACCCACTGCAATGTCCATATAACATCAGTGAAGAACATTCTGGGACCAGCCCACGGGTTTCCAGGCAAGGAACTGGAAAGAGATAGTTCTCCCCGGTCTGGTAAAAGCCTGTCAAGGGACTGAACTCGTCCATTTTACGGTGTAAAGAGTTGTCTGCTCCTGATTGTCATATGTCTCATCTTTTCGTTTTCACTAAAAGTGGTCGTCTGAAACGTGTGTGTGTGTGTGTGCGTGGGCACGCACGCACGCACGCACGCACGCACGCACGCACGCACGCACGCACGCACTCTCCCTCTCTCTCTCTCCCTCTCTATCTTTTTCTCCCTCTCCCTCTCTCTCCCTCTCTCTCACCCCTATCTCTCTTTCCTCTCTCTCTCTCTGTTTCTCTCTTTCTCTCTCTCCCCAATCTCTCTCCCTCTCTTTCTCTTTCTCTCTTTCTCTCTCTCTTTCTCTCTCTCTCTTTCTCTCTTCTCTTTCTCTGTCTTTCTTTCTCTCTCTTTCTCTCTCTCTTTCTCTCTCTCTCTTTCTCTGTCTCTCTCTTTCTTTCTGTCTTTCTCTTTCTCTCTCTCTCTCTCTCTTTCGCTCTTTCTCTCTCTTTCTTTTTTCTCTTTCTCTCTCTCTCTTCTCTCTCTCTCTTTCTCTCTTTCTCTCTTAGTCTCTCTATATCTCTCTTTTTCTCTCTTTCTCTCTCCTCTCTCTCTCTTTCTCTCTCTCTCTTTCTGTCTTTCTCTCTCTTTCTTTCT
>CM060312.1:95596550-95614050 GCA_030674185.1 Monoplex corrugatus | reverse complement strand
GTGTGCTATGTTTGTATGCGTGTGTGTGTGTTTATGCATGCAATAGTTGTACATAAA
Organism: Monoplex corrugatus; assembly: GCA_030674185.1. NCBI lineage: Eukaryota > Metazoa > Mollusca > Gastropoda > Littorinimorpha > Ranellidae > Monoplex > Monoplex corrugatus. The sequence continues at coordinate 95,613,993 of CM060312.1, read as the reverse complement.
ATTATAATCAATATTTTGAATGAAGATAAAAACAGAAAAATTCTAATCCATATACAGGAAAAACATTACAACTTCAGTATTACAGCATTAATACCTTGACAATCAAAATTCCTCACAAATTATGAACTATTCGCATATCATACATCACAATTTACATACAAACAAAGATTTGAAAAAGTTTCTTAAAGTATTTCAGTCTCTTTCCCACTCAATTTCTCCCCTATCCCTTCCTCAGCTGTACACATACAGTGATACACACACATGCTCACTCAAGCACACATACACACACACACACACACACACACACACACACACACACACACACACACACATACACACATGCACGCACACACACACCTTGCTCTATAGGCCCTTATACAAAATACTGTTATACAGGCAGGAGAGATTAGTCTGATAACAAACTTGCAAACTAAGGCTCTTCAGGTTAGATGAGTTTGAAAGATATATTCAGTGACAGACAGCGGCAGAAAGGCATAATTGTACAGGAACACGTCTATGTATACATTTATGTATGTGTGTATATATATACATATACATGTATTGGTGTGTGTATGTGTGTGTGTGTGTGTGTGTGTGTGTGTGTGTGTGTGTGTGTGTCTGTCTGTCTGTCTGTCTGTCTGTCTGTGACTGTGTCTGTGTCTGTGTGTGTATATTCAGTAAGAGAAACACGGAGACAGGCATTGAAAGAGACATTGATATATTCAGTGAGAGCCAGAGTAAAACATCGACAGACATACATGTGTTAAACATGAAGGAGCAAAGACAGAAATCCAAAAGACAAAACTACTGACAAGATCAAAACCCCCGCTTGCTGCCAATTCGAGAGAAAGACAATGACTATTAGTAAAACAAGACACAAATAAACGAATAAAACAATCAACAAGAAATACAGAAATCTTACCTGCTGACAAATCCTGATCAGTCATTTCATGCAGTGATACTGGAAGTTCACCACTCTCAGGGAGACAGAGAGACATACTAAGAAAGGAGGACAGACACAGACAGACACAGACAGACACAGACAGACACAGACAGACACAGACAGACACAGACAGACACAGACAGACACAGCAACAAAACAGAATAAGAAAGTAAGGTAGACAGACAGACAGACACAGAAAAAGGAACAAAAACAAATGAAACACACGAAAAGACGAAAGCTGTCTGCAAGACGTAAATTTGTCACACACACACACGCGCGCGCACGCACACACACACACGCACGTACACACACATACACACACAGACACACACAGACATAGACAAACACACACACACACAGACACACACACGCGCGCGCGCCTGCGCACACACACACACACATTCCTCTTTTCAAGATCAAAATCACCTTTCAGTGAAACTTTCTGACAAAGAGAGAAAAAAAAGAGAGAGAGAGAGAGAGAGAGAGAGAGAGAGTGAGTGAGTGAGTGAGTGAGTGAGAGAGAGAGACAGAAGAGACAGACAGACAGAAAGTCAGAGCAAACACAAACATACCCACAGAAAAGAAATAACCAACGAAAGAATGAATCAAAGAGAGACAAGTTTACCTTTCCCAAGATCAAAACCTTGTTCAGTGTGGAAAGTTCCAGAGACAGAAAGAAAAAGAGAGTGAGTGTCAACAGAACCAAGACCATTACATGTAGTAAAAACCATCAATCCCACGTCACAGTTGTCAAGTCATACTAACAATCTTCCTTTTTATACAGTTCATTGGGACAGTCAAAATGTTCATCTTATATTATTATACATATGGGAAAGATTTTCAAATCCAATTTAGACTTGAAAGTATAATATTGTGAGCTTGGTTTGTCTGTTTAATTTTGGACTTGTTTTTAACGTGGTGTAAACTCTTATATGGTTTATATTCATCTGCTGGGCTATAAGCGATATGAACGTGAATCCAAATGTTGTACTTCTCAAGGTCCTTATGACCTTGAAGAAGCCTCAGTGGAAATAAAATCTGACATGAAGTAAATAGAAATCCAAAACAAGTGTGACTGCCCGCGTTCAAACAAACAGGAACAAAAAACAACAACAAAACAACAACAACAAAACGATAAAAATAAGAACGGTATTATTCTTTTTCGTGTTTATTTCGGTTCATGAAGTGAACAGTTTTCACAAAAGTGGAAACAGATTGTGAATGTTTCCAAGTCTCTGAAAGTGCTGAGACGTTTCCTAAAACAACAGATACCAGGATTTTTCCTGTGTCATCTGCATCAAACTTTCTGTCTGCCAACTGATCCGCACTTGATCTAGATTTGCAAAGATCCATGCAGGAACATCTGAGAAAACCTGGCTAAGACATTTGGATATACATTTAGTAAAGATCATTCTAGAAACAGCTGAAATATTTAGTCACAGACACAATATCTAGCCTTGATATGAAACGATCTGTTTACTTAAGTATTGTCTATAAGAACAGGATGAAACCAAGCAAAGAACACTTCTCACACGTGGCAGGTCCGTTCAGTGGCAGCAGTGGTAGTCACGTGGACGTTTGTCTGACCAGCGTGTGTCACAGCCCATCGTTCTCTCTTCTTCGTCCCTTACTGTGGGTTTATTCCTCCACACAATTCGTCTTTCATTCCGTCCACAACCATCTGGAAAACAAAAGGTCATACTTCGAATAATTGAAAAAATACATGTCCACCTCTCCCCAATATTCAGTGTTGCGGCTGTTCGTTTTCTTTATGTAAAATAGCATTTAATTATTCATCATCATTATGTGCCCTGCCGCATGGCCTTGGTGATCATGGCCCTCCACACGAATCTATCCCTTGTCGCTGCGAGTACATCTCCCACCCTCTTTGTCTTTAGCCACCCTGCAAGTCTACAAGTCCGCAATATTTTCTCCCTGGGTCTACATAATGGTCGTTTTTCCCTCCAGCTGTATTTCTCTTGCCTCATAAAAAGTCCTATAAATGATGTCTTTTTCTAATCTTCTTCATTAATGTTCTTGTTGATTTAATTATTTTTGCAAAAACTCTTTTCTATAGGTCTTCTGTAAGACGGCATTTGGCACACACTCTAACTCAGACCGTTAGAAGTAAAACAAAGGCGTCAACACCCTGGTTTCAAATTACATGTAAATGCAATCAAATTAAAAAAGCACGAAAGGAGGATCTATGTCGTGTCTTCCATGCATCATCAGCCCATCGAAGAGTCAAGCAGAATCCAGACATCTTTTTAACCCCAGTAAATGCCAGTCTAGGAGAGATTTTTGCTCCATAGTAACATCTGAAACTCCATGTGCAAATGTGGAAAAAAATCTTCATCAAATCATCAAAAAACTTAACGTGAAAAAACACCTGTCCACTTGTCAATCACCTCAAGCTGTCAAATTGTCTGATCGTTGACAAAAAGCAAACAGACAAACAAACAAACAAAAATTAAAACAAAATGAAATTTAATTTATTAGCTTCCAACATTGCAGCAAATTCTCTCCACGATGAACAAATGGGCAGTCTTCACTGAAAACCAAACCCTCAAAGAAAAGACGCCCTGCAACTTTCTGGCTGACAACACCGAACTGTGCATTCTTCCATTTATCTGAACGATTTAAAAATTGCTCTTTGATTCGTCTGCTGGCCTTGAAGAACAGCATTCATTTAAAGCTTCTGAAGCACATTCTGAACGAGAGAAACCAGCTGACGTGTCTTCAACACGACATTGAAAACCAACCTCGGGGGAAAAAATCCAAACGTACTCTTGTTGGGTTCCGTATCCTACCTCTCACGCCACATGCAGATACAGATGTAACAGCTGTTTCAGACAGCCCCCACAGCTATATGTAACAAGCCTGAAGCCAATTTTCATCTTGCTTCAATAGTAAGATTCCACCAGCTCATTGACATATAGTCCTATTGTACAGGACTTGGTCAGAAATGTCCGTCAGTCTTCAAAGTATTCACAGATGGATCAAAACCTGACAAAAGTATTTCTGCTGCTGTCTTCTTTTCTGCCACTCTCATGTTTAAAGCACATTCCCTCTGATAGCTATGTCAACACCGCCGAACATACTGCTCTGTTCCTGGCACTAAAAATGGTGTCCCAAACTAAGCATACAGATTCATCTTTTCAAATTCCCATTCTACAATGGCTGGCAATAACACCGCTCAGCAAACGCCTCTGAAAATCGTTGAAATCTTTCCTTCTCGTAAAACTGACGGTTACAACACCGTTCTTGATAGGTTTAGTTCAAGAGCTGGCCGCCTTACCAAGAGCACCACAACAGAGACGTCTAAATCCTTCATCCCTTAGAGATGTGAAACCCAACGTACAAACTTATGTAAATGACATTTGCATCTACAAGCAGGAGTTGTACCACAAGGGAACATTCTCTCTCCTGCGCTGTTCAGTAAGAAAATCAACGATGTTAAGTCAGTACAACAGGGCTCTGACTGTGGATCCATGGATGATTTTGTGTTATACATGACTGTTAGCATTTATGCACGTGCTCAGTGGCGCCTCTAGCTCTGTATAGCTAGAACCAACAGTAACAGAGATACGCTCCTGTACACAGATATACATAAAAACAGGGGAAATCTGCACCAACTGCCGACTGAAACTACATTTCTGTCTAAAATGTTCTCTGAACAGGAAAAGCCAGCTTACGGCTGTGTCTTCAACCCCAAATTTCAAACCGAATTTAAACAAAATCCGAAAGTCATTCCTCCTCTTGGAATCCGTATCCGTCCTCACATGCAAACGGCAGATATAGATGTAGAAGTTGTTTCAGACTTCTCTACATTTGCGGACATGGACTTCAAAACACCTAAGATCTCTTATCTCTTTTGATCTTCCTTCCTTCCATAAAAGCTCTGTCAGAATATTAACATGCTAGTCGCTTTATGCAGACCTCTAAAAAACATTCTGCCATCTCAAATGTCCTCCCAGAGGGGACCGCCATCTTGTCGTGCTTAGGGGGCTTGAGGTCCCAATGATTCCTTGAGCTATGCCGACGGGGTCTTCCGGTTGAAAAGCTTTGTTTCTTCATTAGTGGCAGTCCTGATAACCAAGCAAGTTAACTGGACTTTATTTGACAGTGTAAATTGATGCCCCTGGTAGGGTTACCCATGTGAGACAGGTCAAGGGGGAGGGATGAGACGAAGCACAACCCAAGGAAGGAGGAGTAACTAGTGGAGTATGTTTATCCTGCATAGGTCTGTTTTGTACAGTCCTGTTAATCTGAACACTTCTTTGCCAGCCTTAGCAGCCAGAATATCTCTACAGAAAACAATAACTATCTGTTCTCTATACCTACCTCTGCCTGTTCCAGTCACAAAGGAAGAACTGGTTGATCTGATTGAGGAACTTCAAAGACCTTTTCTACAGCTGGGCAATTTGAATGGCCATTCCCAACTTTGGGGTAACGCGGGTACTTTAGTCCGAGGTCTCCTGCTGGAAAACACCTTCCAGAATTACCTACGCTGCTTAACTCTTTGACGACGGGCTACTTCGATCGAAATAACAGCTGAGCTTTCACTGAGGACGGGCTACTTCGATCATAGTAACAGACGGTCTAGGGTATATACTCCCTCTACTTTTGTTATGCTAATGATTTAGTAGTTGGCAGTTGTTTCCTTTGTGGAGGGAACTTCCGTTGAACGCTTCAGCTACGTTTTGCCGGTTTCTTTGTCTAAAATCGATGGAAAAGTTCACTTACATCCGGTCCTCAGTGATTTCACTGTGGCAGTCCTAGGCCAACAGGACAGCTCAGCTGTGGCAAGTGCAGTCACAATAGATTAAACGATGGATCTCCTGCCCATATTCACCCTGAAAATGGTACACTTTCGTGTTTGATCTATTGATATGTGATGTTCATTGGTCTTGACTATGAGTGGAGAGTTTTCGATGTTCTCCATGGAAATGACAATTTCCAAATACAAACACAGAACATGAATCCACAGTGAACTGGAGGAGACAAACTTCTTCAAAGTGATGATCGGAGCACTCTACAAGTCACCTGAATTGTGTCAAACAAATTCCAGTCGTCAAAGAACTCAATCCCTAACGTCCTGGTTTTTTGATGTATCAACAAACAGCCTGCGAGAGCAACGTCGTGTCTTCTAAACCCATCAGTGAACAACGTCATGTCTTCCAAACACCATCAGTGAACAACGTTCGTGTCTTCCAAACGCCATCAGTGAACAAGTCGTTTCAACGTCGTAACAGTCGTGTCTTCACACATCAGTGAAACGCTGTCTTCACACCATCAGTGAACAGTGGTCTTCAAACACCATCAGTAACACGTCTGTCTTCAAACACCATCAGTGAACAACGTCGTGTCTTCTAAACGCCATCAGTGAACAACATCGTGTCTTCAAAACACCATCAGTGAACAACGTTCTGTCTTCTAAACGCCATCAGTGAACAACGTTCTGTCTTCTAAACGCCATCAGTGAACAACGTTCTGTCTTCTAAACGCCATCAGTAAACAACGTCGTGTCTTCCAAAACCATCAGTGAACAACGTTCTGTCTTCTAAACCATCAGTGAACAACGTGGTGTCTTCAAACACCATCAGTGAACAACGTCTGTCTTCTAAACCCATCAGTGAACAACGTCGTGTCTTCAATACTCAGTGAACAACGTCGTGTCTTCTAAAGCATCAGTGAACAACGTTCTGTCTTCTAAACACCATCAGTGAACAACGTCGTGTCTTCCAAAACAATCAGTGACAACGTCATGTCTTCAACGCTCGAACAACGTCATGTCTTCCAAACACCATCAATGAACAACGTTCTGTCTTCTAAACACCATCAGTGAACAACGTCGTGTCTTCAAAACACCATCAGTGAACAACGTCATGTCTTCCAAACGCCATCAGTGAACAACGTCGTGTCTTCCAAACACCATCAGTGAACAACGTCGTGTTTTCCAAACACCATCAGTGAACAACGTTGGAGCTCATCAGAAACTCAGAGCGAAATCTAGAAGCAGGTGAACCCTCCCTGTCCAACCGTAGAATGAAACTAACCTTAAAGTTCTGCTTGAAACTGCTTTCTGAACCGGAAAAGCCAGCTTACGATTGAACCTTCCACCCAATATTTCAAACCAAACTTGAAAATATTCCAAAAGACGTTCCTCCTCTTGGAATCCGTATCCATCCTCACATACAAAGGCATGTACAGACTTATTAGCAACTGTTTCAGACTTTTCCATATTTTTTGACAGCCCACCATGGACCTTGAAAAACTGAAGGTCTGTTTTCAATTTGCTTCTTTCGTAAAGACTGTACCAATCCATTGGCATACAAATCGTTATGTGTAGAATTCTGTCAGAAATTTCTGTCATCCCACAGAATATTCACAGATGGATCTCATTCTGATTAAAGTGTTGCTGCTGCTGCCTTCTGTTCTGCTGTTCCCAATCGATCATGTTTAAAACATATTCCCCCTGACAGATACGTCTGTACTGCCCACCTGACTGCTGTGGATTCAGCACCAAAAATGGTTGTCCCAATCCAAACATAAAGACCTTCTCGTCCTTTCAGATTTCATTATCGCTCGCAGGCAATTGCTGGCTAAAACATCAGTGATCTGGGAGTTCTGAAATTCATTGAACTCCTTTCCTCTCTTTCAACTGATGTTTACAACATTTTTTTTGGCTGGGTTCCTGGCCACTTCGGTATTCATGGCAATGAAAAGGCTGACTGCCTGGCCAAGAATACCACAAGGGAAAAAATGTCTAAATCCTTGATATTCTTTAAACAGATCTGAAATCCAAAATACAAGCTTGTGTAAAGAATTTCTGGCAGGATGATTGGAACAAGCAGACAGACAACAAACTATTCTAAATCTGGCATAAGCAGATTTCCCCATCTGTTCCATGGAACCGAAATAATAGAGTTTTACGTAAGTTACACACGGATCACGTATCCCACACTTATTCGTGCCTTTAAAAATAACGAAGACGTACCATGGTGTACACAATTGTGACGAGTCCACTCAGCATCAAACACCATGGTGTACACCATGTGACGTACCACTCAGCATCAAACACCATGGTGTACACCATGTGACGTACCACTCAGCATCAAACACCATGGTGTACACCATGTGACGAGCCACTCAGCATCAAACACCATGGTGTACACCATGTGACGAGCCACTCAGCATCAAACACCATGGTGTACACCATGTGACGAGCCACTCAGCATCAAACACCATGGTGTACACCATGTGACGAGCCACTCAGCATCAAACACCATGGTGTACACCATGTGACGTACCACTCAGCATCAAACACCATGGTGTACACCATGTGACGTACCACTCAGCACCAAACACCATGGTGTACACCATGTGACGTACCACTCAGCATCAAACATCATGGTGTACACCATGTGACGAGCCACTCAGCATCAAACAAAATGGTGTACACCATGTGACATACCACTCAGCATCAAACACCATGGTGTACACCATGTGACGAGCCACTCAGCATCAAACAAAATGGTGTACACCATGTGACGTACCACTCAGCATCAAACATCATGGTGTACACAAGGTGACGAGCCACTCAGCATCAAACACCATGGTGTACACCATGTGACGTACCACTCAGCATCAAACACCATGGTGTACACCATGTGACGAGCCACTCAGCATCAAACAAAATGGTGTACACCATGTGACGTACCACTCAGCATCAAACATCATGGTGTACACAATGTGACGAGCCACTCAGCATCCAACACCATGGTGTACACCATGTGACGAGTCACTCAGCATCAAACACCATTGTGTACACCATGTGACGTACCACTCAGCATCAAACACCATTGGTGTACACCATGTGACGTACCACTCAGCATCAAACACCATGGTGTACACCATGTGACGTACCACTCAGCATCAAACACCATGGTGTACACCATGTGACGTACCACTCAGCATCAAACACCATGGTGTACACCATGTGACGTACCACTCAGCATCAAACACCATGGTGTACACCATGTGACGTACCACTCAGCATCAAACACCATGGTGTACACCATGTGACGTACCACTCATCATCAAACACCGTGGTGTACAACATGTGACGTACCACTCAGCATCAAATACCATGGTGTACACCATGTGACGTACCACTCAGCATCAAACACCATGGTGTACACCATGTGACGTACCACTCAGCATCAAACACCATTGTGTACACCATGTGACGTACCACTCAGCATCAAACACCATGGTGTACACCATGTGACGTACCACTCAGCATCAAACTCCATGGTGTACACCATGTGACGTACCACTCAGCATCAAACACCATGGTGTACACCACGTGACGTACCACTCAGCATCAAACACCATCGTGTACACCATGTGACGAGCCACTCAGCATCAAACACCATGGTGTACACCATGTGACGTACCACTCAGCATCAAACACCATGGTGTACACCATGTGACGTACCACTCAGCATCAAACACCATGGTGTACACCATGTGACGTACCACTCAGCATCAAACACCATGGTGTACACCATTGACGAGCCACTCAGCATCAAACACCATGGTGTACACCATGTGACGAGCCACTCAGCATCAAACACCATGGTGTACACCATGTGACGAGCCACTCAGCATCAAACACCGTGGTGTACACCATGTGACGAGCCACTCAGCATCAAACACCATGGTGTACACAATGTGACGAGTCACTCAGCATCAAACACCATGGTGTACACCATGTGACGAGCCACTCAGCATCAAACACCATGGTGTACACCATGTGACGTACCACTCAGCATCAAACACCATGGTGTACACCATGTGACGAGCCACTCAGCATCAAACACCATGGTGTACACCATGTGATGAGCCACTCAGCATCAAACACCATGGTGTACACCATGTGACGAGCCACTCAGCATCAAACACCATGGTGTACACCATGTGACGTACCACTCAGCACCAAACACCATGGTGTACACCATGTGATGTACCACTCAGCATCAAACACCATGTTGTACACCATGTGACGTACCACTCAGCATCAAACACCATGGTGTACACCATGTGACGAGCCACTCAGCACCAAACATCATGGTGTACACCACGTGACGAGCCACTCAGCATCAAACACCATGTGACCAGCCACTTAGCACCAAACACCATGTGACCAGCCACTCAGCACCAAACACCATGTGACCAGCCACTCAGCACCAAACACCATGTGACCAGCCACTCAGCACCAAACACCATGTGACCAGCCACTTAGCACCAAACACCATGTGACAAGCCACTCAGCACCAAACACCATGTGACGAGCCACTCAGCACCAAACACCATGTGACGAGCCACTCAGCACCAAACATCATGGTGTACACCACGTGACGAGCCACTCAGCACCAAACACCATGTGACCAGCCACTTAGCACCAAACACCATGTGACCAGCCACTTAGCACCAAACACCATGTGACAAGCCACTCAGCACCAAACACCATGTGACGAGCCACTCAGCACCAAACACCATGTGACGAGCCACTCAGCACCAAAACACCATGTGACGAGCCACTCAGCACCAAACACCATGTGACGAGCCACTCAGCACCAAACACATGTGACCAGCCACTTAGCACCAAACACCAGTGACGAGCCACTCAGCACCAAACACCATGTGGACCAGCCACTTAGCACCAAACACCATGTGACGAGCCACTCAGCACCAAACATTATGTGACCAGCCACTTAGCACCAAACACCATGTGACGAGCCACTCAGCATCAAACACCATGTGACCAGCCACTTAGCACCAAACACCATGTGACGAGCCTCTCAGCACCAAACACCATGTGACCAGCCACTTAGCACCAAACACCATGTGACGAGCCACTCAGCACCAAACACCGTGGTGTACACCATGTGACGAGCCACTCAACGCCAAACACCATGTGACAAGCCACTCAGCACCAAACACCATGTGACAAGCCACTCAGCACCAAACACAATGTGACCAGCCACTCTAGCACCAAACACCATGTGACAAGCCACTCAGCACCAAACACCATGTGACGAGCCACTCAGCACCAAACACCATGTGACGAGCCACTCAGCACCAAACACCATGTGACGAGCCACTCAGCACCAAATACCATGTGACAAGCCACTCAGCACCAAACACCATGTGACGAGCCACTCAGCACCAAACACCATGTGACGAGCCACTCAGCATCACACACCTTATTGAATGTTTGGACTTGCACGACGTGAGACATAAGCACTATAGTGGACTTGCACGATGTGAGACATAAGCACTATAGTGGACTTGCACGATGTGAGACATAAGCACTATAGTGGACTTGCACGATGTCAGCCATAAGCACTATAGTGGACTTGCACGATGTGAGACATAAGCACTATAGTGGACTTGCACGATGTGAGACATAAGCACTATAGTGGACTTGCACGATGTGAGACATAAGCACTATAGTGGACTTGCACGATGTGACACATAAGCACTATAGTGGACTTGCACGATGTGAGACATAAGCACTATAGTGGACTTGCACGATGTGACACATAAGCACTATAGTGGACTTGCACGATGTGAGACATAAGCACTATAGTGGACTTGCACGATGTGAGACATAAGCACTATAGTGGACTTGCACGATGTGAGACATAAGCACTATAGTGGACTTGCACGATGTGAGACATAAGCACTATAGTGGACTTGCACGATGTGAGACATAAGCACTATAGTGGACTTGCACGATGTCAGACATAAGCACTATAGTGGACTTGCACGATGTGAGACATAAGCACTATAGTGGACTTGCACGATGTGAGACATAAGCACTATAGTGGACTTGCACGATGTGACACATAAGCACTATAGTGGACTTGCACGATGTCAGACATAAGCACTATAGTGGACTTGCACGATGTGAGATATAAGCACTATAGTGGACTTGCACGATGTCAGACATAAGCACTATAGTGGACTTGCACGATGTGAGACATAAGCACTATAGTGGACTTGCACAATGTGAGACATAAGCACTATAGTGGACTTGCACGATGTGAGACATAAGCACTATAGTGGACTTGTACGATGTGAGACATAAGCACTATAGTGGACTTGCACGATGTGAGACATAAGCACTATAGTGGACTTGCACGATGTCAGACATAAGCACTATAGTGGACTTGCACGATGTGAGACATAAGCACTATAGTGGACTTGCACGATGTGAGACATAAGCACTATAGTGGACTTGCACGATGTGAGACATAAGCACTATAGTGGACTTGTACGATGTCAGACATAAGCACTATATAGTGGACTTGCACGATGTGAGACATAAGCACTATAGTGGACTTGCACGATGTCAGACATAAGCACTATAGTGGACTTGCACGATGTCAGACATAAGCACTATAGTGGACTTGCACGATGTCAGACATAAGCACTATAGTGGACTTGCACGATGTCAGACATAAGCACTATAGTGGACTTGCACGATGTGAGACATAAGCACTATAGTGGACTTGCACGATGTGACACATAAGCACTATAGTGGACTTGCACGATGTGACACATAAGCACTATAGTGGACTTGCACGATGTGAGACATAAGCACTATAGTGGACTTGCACGATGTGAGACATAAGCACTATAGTGGACTTGCACGATGTGAGACATAAGCACTATAGTGGACTTGCACGATGTCAGACATAAGCACTATAGTGGACTTGCACGATGTGAGACATAAGCACTATAGTGGACTTGCACGATGTGACACATAAGCACTATAGTGGACTTGCACGATGTCAGACATAAGCACTATAGTGGACTTGCACGATGTGAGATATAAGCACTATAGTGGACTTGCACGATGTCAGACATAAGCACTATAGTGGACTTGCACGATGTGAGACATAAGCACTATAGTGGACTTGTACGATGTCAGACATAAGCACTATAGTGGACTTGCACGATGTCAGACATAAGCACTATAGTGGACTTGCACGATGTCAGACATAAGCACTATAGTGGACTTGCACGATGTCAGACATAAGCACTATAGTGGACTTGCACGATGTCAGACATAAGCACTATAGTGGACTTGCACGATGTCAGACATAAGCACTATAGTGGACTTGCACGATGTGAGACATAAGCACTATAGTGGACTTGCACGATGTGACACATAAGCACTATAGTGGACTTGCACGATGTGAGACATAAGCACTATAGTGGACTTGCACGATGTGAGACATAAGCACTATAGTGGACTTGCACGATGTGAGACATAAGCACTATAGTGGACTTGCACGATGTCAGACATAAGCACTATAGTGGACTTGCACGATGTCAGACATAAGCACTATAGTGGACTTGCACGATGTGACACATAAGCACTATAGTGGACTTGCACGATGTGAGACATAAGCACTATAGTGGACTTGCACGATGTGAGACATAAGCACTATAGTGGACTTGCACGATGTCAGACATAAGCACTATAGTGGACTTGCACGATGTGAGACATAAGCACTATAGTGGACTTGCACGATGTGAGACATAAGCACTATAGTGGACTTGCACGATGTGAGACATAAGCACTATAGTGGACTTGCACGATGTGAGACATAAGCACTATAGTGGACTCCTTAAGGAACCTCTCCAGAGACGTCAGATGCTGTTTTCACGTTTGTACAAGGGATCAGTAGAGTTCATGTAATATGATTCTACGTATAGGAAAAAAAATGAATACATTTTAGACATGCAAGGATAATGTGAGTTTGTTTTTTAAATGTTGTCTTTTTACCTGAACTTGGGTGTTTTTAATGTGATGTTAGCCCTGATATGGCTCTTGTAGTCGGCTGGGCAATAAGCAATATGAACCTCAGCCAAAATGCAGTTTTCAAGTTTGTAAAGGGATTAATAGAGTTTATTTGGTATGATTGTAAGTATGGTAAAGATTTGTTGCATTTTAGACTTGAAAGGATGACTGTGAGTTTGGTTTTCAACTGTTGTCTTGTATAATTATGTTCGGGCTTGTCTTTAACTGGTGTCAGTCCTCATATGGCTCTAGTAGTCGGCTGGGCCATGAACACTTTGAACATGAACTCTTTGTTTATCCTTAAAGTGAAGGTTACAACAGTGTCCTTGCATGTGTTCCTCGCCACGTTGGTATTGTAGGCAATGGAAAGGCTGACTGTCTTACCGAGAATGCCACACAAGCCAGAATATCATATCCCTCATCCCACACACAGATTTGAGACTCAAAGTACAAACTTGAATGAAAAATCTCTGACAGAAGACATGGAAAAATCCACACAGACAAAAAAAAAATTGTTTTTAACCGTTTCGACGTTAAACACTCTGCCATATGTTCTCGGGAACTGTAGAAAGAAATCCAAAACAAGTGTGACTGCCCGCGCCCAAGCAAACAGGAACCAGAAGAACAAGTAAACCAAAGTGAACGCATATTAAACACAACAAGACAAGACAAGCGCAAATTTTCGGCCAACCGGCCTTTGTCATGCGCGAATGCACGGTCACAAACAGACCACAAACAACACCAAACAACGGATAATAAGAAGAGGACTAAAAACTTCCCTGCCGCCTCGTCCAGTGGATAAAAAGGGACCAAATGAAATGCCCATGTGTTCATGAGCAGTGGTAAGAAGAAAGAGGATTACGCAGATCACACACGGGTCACACATTCTATACTCATTCATACCACTTATAGAAATGAAGCAGCATCATGTTAACAAGAAAACACCCGGAGGGTGCGGATGGGACCCAGAGCACCAATGCCTCGCCACTCTCCGGACAATCACCTCCCAAGCTCTGGACGCCACTCGATAGTCATTTCATCAAGCAAAGGGGGGCTACCCATGCGTTGCATGACCCATTCGGACCCAGTCATCATTCATACCTTTTGCACAATGAAGCAGCATCATGTGTGACGCTCTATTCGGCATCAAACATCCATTGATTGCTTTGTCATTCACGATGTGAGGCATAAGCACTACACAGCAAACTCCATAAACAACGTCTTAACAGATGTTTGTCTAGATATCATTTTCAGGAACCAGAAAAAAACACGAAAGAAGAATAAGAACGCGTATTTAATACAAAATGACAAGACAGGCGCAAATTTTCGGCCAACTGGTCTTTGTCAAGCGTAAGATTACAAACAAATAAACACCATAATGCTACCAATTTTGAAGAACAAGGTCTCCCAACAGTGTAAAAATCGCTACTCACAGTTCCGTAGCTTTCGATGGCGTTCTCGCCATATTCGTCAGCGCTCTAATGCTGTCTGCGTGAATCTCTACTCAGATCTCGCGAACATGGGATGAACCCAGTTCACGAGATCGAATCAGAGAATGGTACACCGGGGGCAGGGTGTAACGGCCCCGGTCCCTGTTGAGCGGGGGGTTGGTGGCTGCGATGTAGATGGCCTCCTTGACTCCTCGCTGGAACCACTTATTTTCTCTGTCCAGGATGTTGACATTGTCCGCACTGAATTGATGTTTTTCGGCGTGTAGGTGAGCTCCTACTGGAGAAGAGTCCCTCTTGTGTTCTGTTAGTCTCTTCTGAAGGGGCGTTCAGTTTCACCGACATAATGTTGGTTACAGTCCTGGCAGTCTATTCTGTATATAATGCCAGCTTTGTCGAGTTTGCTGGTTTTGTCCTTGGGGGTGACCAGCTGGCTGCGTATGGTGTTGGAAGGTTTGGAATGTACAGCCACCCCCAGTTTTCTGATCTTTCTGGACAGAGCGTCACTCACACCTCCTACGTATGGGATGGTGATGTGTCCCTTGCGCTGGTGTTGTTTCACTGGCTGTTGGGATGCGGTGTTGGATTTCCTGCCTCCCGGGCTGTTCCAGGCCCACTTTTTGTAGCCCGAGATGGTGAGCACTTTTTTCAGGTGGTTTGTCTCCTTGTCTTTTGCCTCTTGGGTACTGCATATGGTGTTAGCTCTGTGGGTAAGGGTTCGAATCACTCCCAGTTTGTGTTCAAGGGGCTGGTGGCTGTCGAACTGTGAATATTGGTCCGTATGAGTTGGTTTACGGTAGACCGAGAAGGATAGAATGCCATCAGTTCTGGTGATGAGGGTGTCCAGCATGGCTATGGAGTTGTTCTGTTCCACTTCCCTCGTGAATTTAATGGCTGGGTGTTGGTTGTTCAGATGTTCTGTGAACTGTTCGACCAGTTGCTGGGGGAGGATAGTCATGGTGTCGTCTACGTAGCGCCCCCAGTATCGTGGTGGGGAGTGGAAAGAAGCCAATGCTTTCTCTTCAAAATCCTCCATGAACAGGTTGGCTACTATTGGGCTTACTGGGGAGCCCATGGCTGCTCCTTCTTTTTGTAGGTAGAATTCACCTTGGAAGGTGAAGTAGGTGGTGGTGAGGCAGCAGGACAAGAGTTCACATACGTCGTCCACTGTGAGAGATGTACGTTGGTGGAGGGTTTGGTCGTTTTGTAACCTTCGGCGTATGATCTCTATGCTTTCTTTCACTGGTACGCTGGTAAATAGGGCAGAGACATCATATGACACAAGGAGTTCATCATGAGCGAGGGTGTAGTTACTCAGCTTTTTCACTAGGTCAGCACTGTTGTGGATGTGATGATCTGTGTGTCCTACGAGAGGTGATAGGATGTCCGCCACAAATCTAGCCGTCTCATACATGATGGAACCTCTGGATGCGACTATGGGACGGAGGGGGACTTCTTTCTTGTGGACTTTGGGTAGACCATAGAACTTGGGGACGTCGGACACAGTTGGGTATAATTTCCTGTACTGTTCTAATGACAGGCGGTCCGTCTCTTTCAGGCGTTTCAGTGTGTCTTTCAGTTTGTTGGAAAACTTGGAAGTAGGATCTTTCTTGAGGCGTTCATATGTTGTAGTATCTTCCAGGAGTTTGCTTGCCTTCTCATAGTACATGGGTCTAGGCATGATGACTGTGGCACGACCTTTGTCAGCTGGTAGGATCATCGTGGCGTGTTCGTTCTTTAAATCCGCCAGAGCCGTCTTTGGTCCGGTGTTAAGTTGGATTTCGGTAGTTTGGCCTGTTTCATGATTCTGACACAGTCTGATCTTAAGTGTGTGGCTTCTTCTGAATTAGGGCCAATATACCTGCAAGCTGTTTCAATGCTTGTGATGAGGTCTACCACTGGAAGCTTGTTAGGGGCTACGGCGAAATTTAGTCCTTTCTCTAGTACTTCCTGTTCAGGTTTAGTGAGTTGGCGATCTGATAGATTGATCACCCACCTCTCTTTGGTCTTTCTTTTTGTTTCTTCCGGTACAGGTGTAATCTCGCTTTTGTCATTCTGTTGTCTCCTGTTGTTTTTTGGTGCTAGAAGTTCGAATTTCTTTCGATGGCGTTGGCGTACTTTGTCCCATTCTATTCGTCGTGTGTTGTTTAGCCACTCTTTGATTTCGGA
>CM060312.1:95589050-95591550 GCA_030674185.1 Monoplex corrugatus | reverse complement strand
TTGACATCAGATCTGTTTTGGTGTTTCTGAGCGCATGGCCTACGTATTTCAGATTTCTTTTGTTGATCTCTGTCAGCAGCTGGCGCCTGACATTCAGTTCCTTTAACACGCCATCGTTTGTTCTCCTATCTGTCCATATGGCTCAAGAGAATGGGCTGGTTCAGACACAGCCAACACTGTTCTACGTCCGGCTGGTTCAGACACAGCCAACACTGTTCTACGTCCGGCTGGTTCAGACACAGCCAACACTGTTCTACGTCCGGCTGGTTCAGACACAGCCAACACTGTTCTACGTCCGGCTGGTTCAGACACAGTCAACACTGTTCTAAGTCCGGCTGGTTCAGACACAGCCAACACTGTTCTACGTCCGGCTGGTTCAAACACAGCCAACACTGGTTCATACACAGCCAACACTGTTCTGTGTCCGGCTGGTTCCTTGGTCGGTCATCTCCATCGTCCAATCAGACAGACGGTGCCATTTTCCATACCAGCTGATGGTAACACTACATTCCTTACTTCTGTATGACCAGTGATATAACAGGTAACACAGGACAAGGCAGAATAAGCATAACTGAGCAAAATATAGCTGTTTGCAAAATAAGAAAAATGGTGTTCGCTTCTGTTTTCGACAATCTGAGACAGACAGACAGACAGACAGAGACAGAGACAAACAGACAGACAGATAGACAGACAGACAGAGACAGACAGACAGATAGACAGACAGACAGACAGACAGAGACAGACAGAGACAGAAAGACACAGACAGACAGATAGACAGACAGACAGATAGACAGACAGACAGATAGACAGAGACAGACAGACCGACAGAGACAGACAGATAGACAGACAGATAGACAAACAGATAGACAGACAGACAGATAGACAGACAGACAGACAGAGACAGACAGACAGACAGACAGATAGACAGACAGACAGACAGACAGACAGACAAAGAGTCAGAATGTTTTGATGATAAGGTCTTTGGGCCCATTACAAAGGGGGTGAAACAATGAAAACAAGAGAAACAAATCAAACAGAATCAGTGATGACAAAGGTAATCAGTTCAGACTATCAATACATGATTGTCTCCCATCTAGTGTTTTATACACACAGAGCACCAGACGTCTTTAATTATAGTTTTGTTGGTACCTGCCAATGATAAAAAGAATGTAAACATTGATGGATGTCAATAAAATTTCTCAGGAATTAACTTAGTTACAAGACATTCCTGTTTAGAGCACATCATAAGAAAATGAATCTGTTTCATTGACATCATTGCAGAATGGACAATTCCATTTCTTACCCACTGGACGAGACGGCAGGGAAGTTTTTGGTCCCGTTTTTATTATCCATTGTTTGGTGTTTGTGATCTGTATGTGACCATGCGTTCGCGCTTGACAAAGGCTAGTTGGCCGAAAATTTGCGCTTGTCTTGTCTTGTTTTGTTTTGTTGGACACGCGCTTATATTGGTTTTCTTGTTTTTCTGGTTCCTGTTTGCTTGGGCGCCGGCAGTCGCACTTATTTTGGACAATTAATGTTTTTTTGTGATTATTTGTTTCTTTGCCCTGTAAATGATGGCCGTTCAATGGTGACATTCCAGCCCAAGTCTAGTAAAACATTTTCTCGATCTTCGCTTTTCAATCTGACAAAACTAAATACATAAAGTTACTTCTAGATTGAAATGTGAATACATTTTTTTTCCAGATTTCGTTATAAGGGTAGATTCACATGGAGGGCTATGATGGCCAATACCAAGCGGGAGGGGACACGATGATGATGATAATGACTACAAGAACGAGAGTTTGGATTTCAAGAGGCAATAGGTGCCAGATCTGGACCAGTACTGCATCCTGACCAAAGCTGTGGAGCAGGAAATGATCACCTGTAAGATGTGTCGTTTAATAATTAATTACAATATTTATATACCGCAAAATCTTGAAAGAAATCAAATCTAAGCGCTGAACATACACATACGCACGCGCGCACACACACTCACACATGGCTATAAATGGGGAGAAAAAATAAAAGCAATGGAAAAGTATTGAGAGCATATTATATACAATTATATATTACAATGTGATTCCACTCCGAGTGGAGACAGGCTGCAGAGGGGGATGAGTGAGGTCAGGATTTCATGCAGAGGAGAAAAGGTGAGTTTTGAGAACGAACTTGAAGGAGACAAAAGTAGGTTGCTGACGGACTGAGAGAGGAAGTTTGTTCCAGGAGAGCGGACCAGAAACAGAGAAGGCTCGTAGACCATAGGTATTGAGCTTAGTGCGTGGAAAGCGAAAAGTCAGAGGATCGGAAACTTGTCATCAACACCTGACCAAGACATAATCAAAAACACAAAGATCAGAGAAATGTCAGGAGCAAGACCATGTCCGCCATTATAGTCATCAGCAGCAATAATCTCCTTTGGTCATCTGGCCAGAATGCAACCCTACCAGCTGGCTCAACAAAAAGATTCGTTATACCTGTTATTAGTCTTGTTTAAAGCCCA
>CM060312.1:95566550-95576550 GCA_030674185.1 Monoplex corrugatus | reverse complement strand
TACATACATACATACATACATACATACATACATACATACATGCATACATGCATACATACATACACACATACTTACATACATATATACATACACACATACATAT
The DNA here is from genome assembly GCA_030674185.1 of Monoplex corrugatus. Lineage (NCBI taxonomy): Eukaryota > Metazoa > Mollusca > Gastropoda > Littorinimorpha > Ranellidae > Monoplex > Monoplex corrugatus. Next base: position 95,576,447 of record CM060312.1, on the reverse strand, counting down.
ATACACATACATACATACACACATACATACATACATACATACACACATACATACATACATACATACATACATACATACATACATACATACACACATACATACATACATACATACATACATACATACACATACATACATACATACATGCATACATACATACATACATACATAGATACATCCATACATACATACATACATCCATACATACATACATATGCATACATCCACGCTTTTACTCACACATCATGATACCCGACAACAATACAATGAATCACACGAGTAAACAAACCACAACACAACATACAAACCACAACACAACACAACATAACAAACCACAACACAACATAACAAACCACAACACAACATAACAAACACACACACACAACAAACAAACCACAAACAACATAACAAACACAAACCCAACACAACATAACAAACCACAACACACAAACAACACAACACAACAAACAAACCACACACAACATAACACAACCACAACACACAACACAACAAACCACAAACACAACATAACAAACAACACAACACAACAACACAAACAAACAAACCACAACACAACATAACAAACCACAAACACACAACACAACAAACCACAACAACAACACAACAAACCAACAACCATAACAACAACACACCACAACAAACACACAACACCAACCACAACCATAACAAACACACAACACAACACAAAACAAAACAACCACAACACAACATAACAAACCACAACACACAAAACAACACAACACAACATACAAACCAAAACCCAAACACAACAACCACAACACAACATAACAAACCACAACACAACAACAAACATCAACACAACAACAACAACAACAAACAAACCACAACACAAACATAACAAACCAACCACAACATAACAAACCACAACACAACAAACAACCACACACAAACAACAAACAAACAAACCACAAACAAACACAACAAACCAAACACAACACATACAAACCACAACACACATAACAAACACACAACACAACACAACAAACACAACCAACACAAAACCAACCAACAAACAACAACACAACACAACATAACAAACCACAACAAACACACAACACAACCAACACAAACAACACACACAACATAACAAACCACAACAACATAACAACACACACAACAAACAAACACACAACATACAAACCACAACAAACAAACACAACACACAACATACAAACCACAACACAACATAACAAACACAACACAACAAACAACCAACACACAAACACAACAACACAACACACATACAAACAAACACAACATACAAACACACACACACAACACAAACCACAACACAACAAACAACAACCAACACAACATAACACCACACACAATAACAAACCACAACACAACATAACAAACCACCAACACACATACAACACACACAACAACAACAACATCAACACAACACAACACACAAACAAACCACAACACAACATAACAAACCACAACACAACATAACAAACCAACACACAAACAAACCACAAACAAACACACACAACATAACAAACCACAACACAACATAACAAACACAAACAACCACAACAAACACAACAACCAAACAAACACACACAAACACCAAACACACACAACAACACAAACCACAACACAACAAACAAACCACAACAAACAAACAAACCACAACACAACATAACAAACCACCAACACAACACCCAACTACAACACACAACAACAAACCACAACACACACATAACAAACCACAACACACATAACAAACCAAACACAACAAACAAACCACAACACAACATAACAAACCACAACACACAAACAAACCACAACACCATAACAACCACAACACAACAAACAAACCCAACACAACAACAAACCACAACAAACCACACAAACTAACAAACCCAACACAACAAACAAACCACAACACAACAAACAAACCACAACACACATAACAAACCACAACACAACAAAACAAACCACAACACAACAAACCACACAAACACAAACAAACCACAACACAACATAACAAACCACAACACAACATAACAAACCACAAACACAACAAACAAACACAACACAACAAACAAACAAACACAAACACAAACAACACAACACAATAACAACCAACACAACTAAAACAACACAACCATACAAACCACAACAAACACAACACAACACAACACAACAACCACACACAACAAACAAACACAACAACAACACCACAACACACACAACACCACAACAACATACAAACCACAACACACATACAAACACCCACAACAAACAAACCCAACACACAAACAAACCACAACCACAACAAACCAAACCAACACAACAACACAAACAACCAAACAACCAACCAACCAACAAACAACCACACACAACATAACAAACCACAACACAACATAACAAACCACAACACAACATAACAAACCACAACACAACAAACAAACCACAACACAACAAACAACCACAACACAACAAACAAACCACAACACACATAACAAACCACAACACAACATAACAAACCAAACACAACAACAACCACAACACAAACAACCACAACACAACAAACAAACCCAACACAACAAACAAACCACAACACAACATAACAAACCACAACACAACATAAAAACAAACACACAAACAAACCACAACACAACATAACAAACCACAACACAACAACCACAACACACACACAAACCACAACAAACCACAACACAAACAAACAAACCACAACACACAAACAAACCAAACCACAACACAACACAACACAACCAACAAAACACCACAACATAACAACCACAACACACCAAACAAACCACAACACAACATAACAAACCACAACATCAACCACACCATAACAAACAACCACACACACAACAAACAAACCACAACACAACAACAACCACAACACAACATAACAAACCACAAACAACATAACAAACCACAACACAACATAACAAACCACAACACAACACAACAAACCACACCACAACATAACAAACCACAACACAACATAACAAACCACACCACAACATAACAAACCACAACCACAACAAACACAAAACCACAACACAACATAACAAACCACAACACAACATAACAAACCACAACCACAACATAACCAAACCACACAACACAACATAACAAACCACAACACAACATAACAAACCACAACACAACAAACAAACCACACAACCAACACTAACAAACCACAACACAACATAACAAACCACAACACAACACAACACAAACACAACAAACCACAACACACCATAACAAACCACAACACAACACTAACAAACCAACCACAACACAACATAACAAACCACAACACAAACATAACCACAACCACAACACAACATAACAAACCACAACACAACATAACAAACCACAACACAACACAACACCAAACACAACAAACCACAACACACCTAACAAACCACAACACAACATAACAAACCTCAACACAACACAACACAACAAACACAACCACAACAAACAAACCACAACACACCATAACAAACCACAACACAACATAACAAACCACAACATAACAAACCACACCACAACATAACAAACCACACCACAACACAACACAACAACAACACAACACAACATAACAAACCACAACACAACACAACAAACCACAACACAACATAACAAACCACAACACAACATAACAAACCACACCACAACATAACAAACCACAACACAACATAACAAACCACAACACAACATAACAAACCTCAACACAACATAACAAACCACAACACAATATAACAAACCACAACACAACATAACAAACCACAACACAACTAACAAACCACAACACAACATAACAAAACATTTTTGTAAAAAGACGGTACTAAACAAAACAAAAACAAAACGGAAGAAGATTTTCATTTCTCATTCTCATTTTCTGAAGATGACGTCTCCGTTATCGGAAAGAATTCCATATGCACAAACGTCACAGGTGCCATGTGATGGAGAAGATCCAGAATGATCACGGCACAAGCCTTAAGCCTGCACATAAATCCACAAGCTGGCAAGGTCCTGAGATCCTACCCAGATCGTTTCATAGCCCTGGGGTCGTAGGGGAGTGAGGTGACACAGACCTCAACTTTTCCCAGGGCCAGCACCAAGAGGACGGCACCCATCCCCTCTCCGTCGCCTCAAATTCATATTCACTTTCTTTTTTAGCCAAGATTTCAGAAAGGCAAGAACGCTGATTGGTCTTCAAGGGGTGGCACCAGGGAAATCAACCTATCTCTGCAATGTTTTTTTAACAAAGCAGCTCTTCACGATTTCCAACTGCCCTGGGGATCTTTAGCGTGCGCAGCCAGAAGGCACGCGGGTCCGACTCGTTTTTTTGTCCCCTTCCGAAGGACTAGACGTTCAGTTCGTTTATCCGTCAAACTGAGGAGAAAAGTCGAGGCCTCTACGGGGAGCGAACCCTGGAACCTCGAGTTTGGTTATTGACAGGCGAACGTCTGAACCATTCTGCCACTGTCTCTTGGAGAAAAACAGAGAACGAACAGTTTAACCAAGCAAACTACTGAGCCACTCATAGTGAGATGATGGAGGTCATGATGGGGATATTGGGACTTTCTCCAACACTTCTGATCTGGGGTGGCAGATGATTAATTATTCCGCTCTCTGGGGAAATACAGTGTCTACAGGTTTGGTCACTGTGTCAAAACCATTATGCATCTTTTATCGTATTGTCCCAGGAGCAGGCTGCTTCTGTTGACAAAGCCATGGACCCATAGATCTGATGTCTGGGGTTTGATCCCAGCTCACAACCTGACGACATAAACACTGGCCTGTTCACCGCCCATCTTAATGCTCCAGTCATTGTGGTGGTGTCAGTGTGGTGTTTCAAAGATTGCCATGACCCTCCACTTCCGGTTCAAGACTGGCTGTAGGAATCGGCTGGGTTATGAGCAATATGAACCTGAATCTTTTCTAAGTTTATGCAAAGGCTCAAGTTCTCTGCCAGGTTATAATTTTTTTTTAAATTATTGTACTCTGCCAGATTACATACATACATAATACTTACATACATAATACATACATACATACATAATACATACATGATACATACATACATACATCATACATACATCATACATACATATACATACATACATACATGCATGCATACATACATACATACATCATACATACATACATACATACATACATACATACATCATACATACATACATACTTACATACATACATACTACAGACAGACAGACAGACAAACAGACAGACATAATAGGAGTACATACACACATACATACATACATACACACATACATACATACATACATACATATATACATACATACATACATACATACATACATACATACATACATACATACATACATACATACATACATACATAAAACAATGCATAATATATATTACATAATCGCTGGTGAGCATGTTTTTTTATATGGAATATGCGCTATACAAATAAACATTATTATTATTATTACATGCATACATATGTATATATACATAGAGAGAGAGATAGCTACATATATATATATGTATGTATGTATGGAGAGAGACAGACAGACAGACAGACAAACAAACAAACAGAGACACACAGAGAAGCAGAGAGAGAGAGAGAGAGGCAGAGACAGAGAGAGACAGACAGAGAGATAGAGACCGATAGAGACGCAGAGAGAGAAGGACACAGAAAAAGACACACACAGAGAGAGAGAGAGAGAGAGAGAGAGAGATACAGAGACAGATACAGAGACAGAAAGAGACATGTATGTATGTATGTATGTTCACATTGTTTCACTGACATCAACACTTCTCTACAAACTGGAACTGTCCCAGATTCTTTAAAGTCTGCTATTGTTCACCCTCTCCTCAAGAAACACAATTTAGACCCAAATGAACTGAAAAATTACAGGCCTATCTCTAATCTCTCTTTCGTGTCAAAATTCATCGAAAAAGTTGTCCTCAACCAGCTGAACTCTCACCTGTCTGCCAACAATCTCCTCAATCCTTTCCAGTCAGCCTACCGCCAGTGCCATAGCACTGAAACTGCCCTGCTACACATTCTCAACAATCTCCTCCTTGCAACTGATACTGGGAAAGTCTCTCTCCTCACACTCCTTGATCTGTCTGCAGCCTTTGATACCATTGATCATGGTATTCTCCTTTCTAGACTTCATCATACTTTTGGCATCTCTGACATTGCTCTCTCCTGGTTCACTTCATATCTATCAAACAGATAACAAACTGTTCTCATTAATGGCACTTACTCTCAACCTGCATACCTGACCTGTGGTGTTCCACAAGGATCTGTCCTTGGCCCTGTTCTTTTCACTCTTTACAACTCCCCCCTGTCCACCATCATCAACTCCCACTCTATAAAACACCACTTCTATGCTGATGACACCCAACTTCTAGACAGTGACACACCAGACAATATACAGCGCCTCTTGACTCGCACCACTGAGTGTTACTCGGACATTAAGAACTGGATGACGTTCAACAAACTTCAGCTTAATGACGACAAGAGAGAAGCTATCCTCATTGGCACCCGTCAGAAACTTTCTCAGCTGCCTCCTCTTTCTCTCCCATTATGTAACACATCAGTCCCAATTTCTGATTCAGCTAAAAACCTTGGTGTCTGCATTGACTCTACCCTCTCCATGAACAACTTTGTTTCGCAAACTGCCAGATCTTGCTACTATCACCTCCATCGTATAAGCCTGATCAGGAAGTATCTCTCTGTGGAAACAACTGCAAAACTCGTTCTCTCCTTCATAATGTCTCGCATTGACTATTGCAATTCACTCCTGTCTGGTCTTCCTGCCTCCACCATTCACATCCTGCAGCGCATCCAAAACAATGCTGCACGCCTTGTACTAAAAAAGAAAAAAGCTGACCACATATCTCCTCTCCTGGCACAACTTCACTGGCTCCCTGTATCAAAGCGCATACAGTACAAACTAGACACCATGTGCTACAAAAGCCTCAATAACGCAGCCCCCGATTTCCTGTCAAGCCTACTTGAGATCTATGTTCCCTCACGTACCCTCCGCTCTGCCTCCGATCCTCTGACTTTTCGCTTTCCACGCACTAAGCTCAATACCTATGGTCCACGAGCCTTCTCTGTTTCTGGTCCACTTTCCTGGAACAAACTTCCTCTCTCAGTCCGTCAGCAATCTACTTTTGTCTCCTTCAAGTCCGCTCTCAAAACTCACCTTTTCTCCTCTGCATAAAACCCTGACCTCACTCAATCCCCTCTGCAGCCTGTCTCCACTCGGAGGGGAATCACATTGTAATATATTATTGTATATAATATGCTCTCTATAATTTTAATAATAATAATAATAATAATAATAATATATTTTATTTATATAGCGCAAAATCTTGACAAAATCAAATCTAAGCGCTGAGCGTAGACATGCATACATACCTAGATACATATGAGCGTATACATGCATACATACATGCTTACATACTTACATACATAAATCTAAGCTGAGCGTATACATGCATACATACATACATACATAAATCTAAGCGTATACATACATACATACATACATACATACATACATACGTACGCACATGCATACATAATAATTACAATATTTATATAGCGCAAATCTCGACAAAATCAAATCCAAGCGCCGAAAAACACACACGCACACACGCACGCACGCACGCACACACACACACACACACACACACACACACACACACACACACACACACACACACACACACACACACACACACACCACACATGCATGGCCACAAATGGGAGAAAAGAATAAAAGCAATAAAAGCAAGAATAAAACCAATGGAAAACCACAGAGAGCACATCATATACAATTATATATTAAAACAAAGTGATTCCCCTCCGAGCCGTGTGCGTGTGCGTGAGTGTGTGTTGTGTGTGTGTGTGTGTGTGTGTGTGTGCGTGTGTGTGTGTGTGTGCGTGCGTGCGTGCGTGTGTGTGCGTGCGTGCGTGTGTGTCTGTTTTAGCGCTTAGATTTGATTTTATCGAGATTTTGCGCTATATAAATAAAATATTGTATTGAATTGTAGAGATAGGGACCGACAGAGACAGAGAGACAGAGGGAGAGAGAGAGAGAGAGACAGAGAGAGAGAGAGGGAGACAGAGAGAGACAGAGAGAGACAGAGAGAGACATAGAGAGAGAGAGACAGAGAGAGACAGAGAGAGACAGAGAGAGAGAGAGAGAGATAGAGAGACAGAGAGAGAAGGACACACAGAGAGAGAGAGAGAGACAGAGAGAGACAGAGAGAGAAGGACACAGAGAGAGAGAGAGAGAGAGAGAGACAGAGAGAGAAGGACACACAGAGAGACAGAGAGAGAAGGACACAGAGAGAGAGACAGAGAGAGACAGAGAGAGAAGGACACGAGAGAGAGAGAGAGAGACAGAGAGAGAAGGACACAGAGAGAGAGAGAGACAGAGAGAGACGAGAGAGAAGGACAGAGAGAGACAGAGAGAGACAGAGAGAGAAGGACAGAGAGAGAGAGAGAGGACACAGAGAGAGAGAGCAGAGAGAGAAGGACACAGAGAGAGAGAGAGAGACAGAGAGAGAAGGACACAGAGAGAGAGAGAAGGACACAGAGAGAGAGAAGAGAGAGAGAGAGAGAAGGACACAGAGAGAGCAGAGAGAGAAGGACACAGAGAGAGAACAGAGAGAAGGACACAGAGAGAGACAGAGAGAGAATGACACGAGAGAGACAGAGAGAGAAGGACACACAGAGACAGAGAGAGAAGGACATACAGAGAGACAGAGAGAGAAGGACACAGAGAGAGACAGAGAGAGAAGGACAAAGAGAGACAGAGAGAGAAGGACACAGAGACAGACAGAGAGAGAAGGACACACGAGAGACAGAGAGAGAAGGACACAGAGACAGAGACAGAGAGAAGGACACAGAGAGAGACAGAGAGAGAAGGACACACAGAGAGACAGAGAGAGAAGGACACAGAGAGAGAGACACAGAGAGAGACAGACACAGAGAGAGAGAAGGACACAGAGAGAGACACAGAGAGAAGGACACAGAGAGACAGAGAGAGAAGGACACAGAGACAGAGACAGAGAGAGAAGGACACAGAGAAGGACACAGAGAGAGAGGACAGACAGACAGAGAGAGAAGGACAGAGAGAGAGAGAGACAGAGAGAGAAGGACAGAGAGAGAGAGACAGACAGAGAGAGAAGGACACAGAGAGAGAGGACAGACAGACAGAGAGAGAAGGACACAGAGAGAGACAGAGAGAGAAGGACACAGAGAGAGACAGAGAGAGAGAGAGACAGACAGAGAGAGAAGGACAGAGAGAGAGAGAGAGACAGAGAGAGAAGGACAGAGAGAGAGAGAGGCAGAGAGAGAAGGACAGAGAGAGAGAGAGAGAGAGAGGGACACAGAGAGAGAGAGACAGACAGAGAGAGAAGGACACAGAAAGAGAGAGAGACAGAGAGAGAAGGACACAGAGAGAGAAAGAGAGACAGACAGAGAGAGAAGGACACACAGAGAGACAGAGAGAGAAGGACACAGAGAGAGAAAGAGAGACAGACAGAGAGAGAAGGACACAGAGAGAGAGAGAGAGAGACGAGAGAGAGAAGGAACAGAGAGAGAAGAGAGACAGACAGAGAGAGAAGGACACAGAGAGAGAGCAGAGAGACGGAGAGAGAAGGACACAGAGAGAGAGAGAGAGACGGAGAGAGAAGGACACAGAGAGAGAAAGAGAGACGGAGAGAGAAGGACACAGAGAGAGAAAGAGAGACAGACAGAGAGAAGAAGGACACAGAGAGAGAGAGAGAGACGGAGAGAGAAGGACACAGAGAGAGAAAGAGAGACAGACAGAG
>CM060312.1:95559050-95561550 GCA_030674185.1 Monoplex corrugatus | reverse complement strand
GGGCACCTGATGATGATGATGATACATATGTCTATCTACTTGTGTGTCTCTGTATGTATTTGTGTATCTGTCTGTCCCCTCTTTGCTCCTCTGTCTTTCTGGCTATCTGTCTATCTGTATGTCTGTCTGTCTTCTGTCTGTCTACCTGTCAGTTTATCTACCTGTCTGTTTGTCTATCTGTAGACAAAATGTGTCAGCAATGTTATATTCATAATAAACTGTTCATTGTTAGTTAACGTTAGCGTTGATATTTCGAAATGATAGTAACAACACAAACCCAGACACTTTAAAAAACCGAATACATTATGAATGCAACCAGAACTGTTTCATAAAAACGTGTTTTTTTTCAAAGAACAAGCATGAAATGACTAAATGCATCACATGAATCTTTAAAAACGTTAATACGAAACTAAGAAGTCAGCACTATGTACAATTGGTAAAACAATGGCAGTAAATGGATTTTATCTGATATCAAGAAATGCATAGACACAGATATGTTATGCACACACTTAAACATAAATCACCATACACAAGCACTTAAATGCATACACACACACACACTCACACACACAAACACACACACACTCACACACACACACACACACACACACACACACACACACACACACACACACACACACACACACACACACACACACACACACACACACACACCTGCACTCGAACACACGCACACGTCCACATATGCATATACACATAAAAACGCATAAAGATACTTGCACGTGCATATCAACAACCCACACCCACACCCAATCCTCATACACACACACACACATGCACGCATGCACGCACGCACGCACGCACGCACTCACACACACACACACACACACACACACACACACACACGCTCACACTCACATACACACAAGGACACACATACGTGAACACATACACGAAAACACCCACACCCACGCACACACACACAAGCGCACACACACGCACACGCACACACACACAAGAAATACATAGGCACAGCTATGATATGAACACACCTACACACAAACATACATAAGCACTTAAATAGAGACAGACAGACAGACAGAGAAAGAAAGACATACACATACGTACATGCACTCAAACACACGCGCACTCCACGCATCACGCATATATATATATACCTGCTGATGCATACCAACACACCAACACTCAATCCAAACACACCAACACCCAATCCAAACACACACACACACACACAAATACACACACACATACAAATACACACACACACACACACACACACACACACACACACACACACACACACACATTATTACATAACCTCTCAACTTTACAATAAATTTACACATAATTATCATCATCATCATCATCAAATGCCTTGCCACATGGCGTTGGCGATCATGGCCCTCCATATGCATCTGTCCCTTGTTGCTGCAAGCACATCTTCCACCCTCTCTGTCCTCAGCCATTCTGCAAGTCCGTCCAATACTTTTCCCTTGGTCTACCTGGTGCTCTCTTTCCCTCCAGCTCTCCTGTTGTGACCAGGTGCTCTAATTTCCCTTTCCTCATGAAATGGCCTATAAATTTGCCTGTCTTTTCCTAATTTTCCTTATGAATGATCTTCTAGTGTCTGCCTCCCTCAAGACTGTCTCGTTTGTTTTCTTTGCTGTCAATAGAACTCTCAACATTCTTCTTAGTAACCACATGCACACCCACATTTACTGAATTTCTATATCAGCCCAACATCCTCCCTCATAATAGGCCTGAATTTGTGACTTAGGTTGGGATCCATGAACCATGCCATTGTAGTCAGAGCTTGTTACAGAGGAAATGAAAAAAACAACAACAACAGTTATATGACAGAATCAATGGTAACTATATCTTTGCTTTCGTTTGCAATTATTGATTGCCCCTTCATAAATTAATTAGTTATGACTCTTCTTTGTATGCCATGTTCAATTTGATAGTACAAGATTTCGGGTTTAGGTGCAGCTCATTTTAGTTCTCCATTACACTTCGGCATTTTATTTCTTGCTTGTAGCCAATGAAGTCATGGTGATCAGTAAAAAACATGAAATCCCCTCATGCAAAATAACAGCAAAGGGCACAACCTTGACACAGGTTAATAAGTTCAAATACCTGGGAACGGTCATTTCATCAGACGGCAGATGCATATCGGAAATAGCTGGCAGAATAGGCCAAGCCAAAACAGCATTCAAGAAGATGACAAGCATTCTTACCAACAAATGCCTATCAAGTAACATCAGAAAGAGAGTCCTTGAATGTTATATAGAACCAATACTGTTGTACGGATGCGAGGCGTGGATACGTCAACAACCAAAGCCAGAGCAGGATCGAGGCAGGCGAGATGTAGTTTCTGAGAAGAATGTTGAGAGTTCCATGGACAGCAAAGAAAACAAACGAGACAGTCTTGATGGAGGCAGACACAAATAGATCACTCATAAGGAAGATTAGGAAAAGACAAGCAACATTTATAGGCCATTTTGTGAGGGAGGGGGAT
>CM060312.1:95544050-95549050 GCA_030674185.1 Monoplex corrugatus | reverse complement strand
AGTCCTCTTCTTCCCAGAAATGGCGAGTTGTTTCATGAGATCATAAGCGGAGGTGCCCACAAACCCTCTTGCCCCGACCTCTATGGCGAAGATTTTGACCCGCAGACCTGCTTTCTTCAGGGTGCTGGCAAGACCGGCGTATTTTTCGGTCTTGTAGATATGTGCTTCTTCCATTCTGCTTTCGTATGGCACAGTGAGTTCTATCAGAATCACTTGTTTCGAGGAGTCAGAGTGGAGAGCGATGTCTGGTCTCATGCCTGTCTTGCTGATGACATCTGGGTAATTTCTCCACTCTGGGAGGTCTGCTGTACACTCCCAGTCGACTGCTCCATCCAGAAGACCCTTTGGCAATGTGCTGGTTGTCATAGCCCTTTCGGGCCAGACCTGTTTCCCTCCTGCTTTGTAGAACGTTGTCATAGCAATTGGTGCGTTTGGGTTCATGGCTTTTTCGCTAACCACATCTGTGATCACTTTCAGAACTTGGTTGTGCCTCCATGTATACCTTCCTTGGGCTAGCGCTACTTTGCAAGAGCTTAGGACATGTTCCACTGTTTGTTTCTTCTGACAGAGCGGACATGCTGGGTCGTCTGCTTTCCCCCATTTCACTAAGTTTGCATTCGAGGGGAGCAGGTCATATACAGATCTGAGGAGGAAGCTTATCCTTAGAGGAGCCATGTGCCACATATCGTTCCAGCTGAGACTTCTTTGGAGTGCACTGTCCCATGTTGTCCATTGCCCCTGTTGACCTTGCTGGACTGCCTTCTGCACTCTTTTGACATCTTCTTCTTCCTTCAACTCCTGTATGATCATGTCTCTTTTTTCCTTCCCTTTGGCTTTGGACCACCACTGCATTTTTGTTGCTCCCAGTCCCTGTCTGTTGGTTTGCGTGTGTCCAATTATTTCTTTGATGCTGAGGTTTCTCTTGGCATTGTTTACAGCCTCTTGGACTTTCCACTTTCTGCCAGTTCTCAGCTTTGGATGAACTGCTCTCACGATATTGTCCTCCGATTCCTCCAGCATGCTCAACAGTCTTGCTTTTCCAACTTTGTATTCCTCCACTATGGATTTCAGAGGTAGCTTCAGCATTGCTTGACGACAGTAGAATGCAACATCAGTGAGACCAGGTGGGACACCGAGCCATTTTCTTGTGTATTTGTTGATTTTGGCTTCCATTGCTTCGACTGTGCTGGTGCAAATGTCATAGATTAGCAGTGGCCACAGCAGCTTTGGTATCAGCATGAACTGTAGACACCAGACTTTGTATTTGCCTGGCAGTCCGCAGTTATCTATTTTCTTCAGGCCTTCTTCTGCTGTTTGCTTGGTTTCACATCCCCTTTGTGTGTCTTTCAGGGAGTCATCATACCATCTTCCGAGACTTTTTACTGGCTCTTCTGTGACAGTGGGGATGGCTTGGTTGGCTACCATGAATTTGACTGAATCTGCCACTTTTCCTTTTCGCAGTGAGAGACTTCGGGATTTCTTAGGTTTGAACCTCATTCTTGAAGAGGCCACCAGCTCATCCAGCTGCTTTAAGATTTGGTGTGTCTCTTCCTCATCCGTGGACAAGACTGTTGTGTCATCCATGAAAGCTTTCAGAGGAGGCATCTGGTATCCATCTCCCAGATTCACTGGACCTGAACTCTTCATTGCAGCTTTCAAGATGACTTCCATTGCCAACACGAACAGTATGGGAGAGATTGCACAGCCCATTGCAATGCCCACCTCTAGGTCTATCCAGTCCGTGGTGTATTCTTTGGTAGAGAACCGCATTGAGAACCCTTGGAAATACTTCCTCAGCATTGTTCGGATGTTTTCTGGGATGTGATACATTTCAAGAGCCAGCTGGATCATATCGTGTGGAACTGATCCATATGCATTCGCCAGATCAAGCCAAACTACGTCAATGTCTCTCTTCTCTGTTCTTGCTTTTTGGATGGCATCCCAAATCAACGTGGCATGTTCCAAGCATCCAGGCATTCCTGGTATGCCTCCCTTTTGGACTGACATATCCAGATACTTGTTTTCAGTCATGTATTTTGTCAATCTTGCTGCCATAACAGAGAAGAAGATTTTCCCCTCGACGTTCAGAAGTGATATTGGCCTGAACTGATTGATGCTGCTGGAGTTCTGCTCCTTCGGAATGTACACTCCTTCAGCTCTCATCCATTGGTCGCTGATCTTCTGGTTCCTCCATGCTGATCGAATCATCTTGTGGAGCCACTCGAGCACTTTTGGGCATTTCTTGTAGAGCAGGTATGGTATTCCGTTTGGTCCAGGTGCTGACTTGGCTCTGGCTTTCTTTACTACGTTCTTCACTTCATCCAGTGTTGGTGGTTTGTTATTGAATTTTCCTTCTGGCGCTGCAGGCCAAACCAGATTTTGGATTTCAAGTGGTGCCTCGCGCTGAGAATCGGAATATGTTTCCCTGAGATGCTGCTCTAGGGTTTCCTTGCCCACTGTGAGAGTCCCTGATTTGGGTTGTTCAAACAGCTTTCTTGCAAAGTCAAAGGGATCTTTGAAGAAACGATCTTGAGTCTTCTTCTTTTTGCTCTTTCTTCGCCTTGCTGATTCCACTTTGCTGAGAGCATTGTGTTTGGCCTTCAGATCTTTCCAGAGTTCCAGGAGCCCTTGCTTCTCGAATTCTGAGGCAGTTTTCATTCGCTTTTTAAGCTTCCTTTTCTCCCTCCGGATGCTCTCCATCTGTTGCTGTCTTCTGGATTTCTGGGGAGGCGTTTTTGTCTTTGGCTGCTTCACTCCATAAGTGTCCCTGCAGATAGAGTATATGATGTCTCCGTATGTGTCAAGTTTGTGTTCCAGCGTACTGTTCCCTATTAGCGCATTCAGCTTAAGGACAAGTTCCTCATCTAATTTCTCCCATTGTTCTTTTGCACCGGCAGGCGGCAAATTGAGTTTTCCACGTTTGGCGTTAAGAGCTTGTGCAAAATCCGCATCAGAACCGTCATCGTGGATGTCCTTGGCACTATGGCACTACTTTGACCTTTTAGCTCGAGAATGGTCGAGTCCAGTGTCAGATCTACTTTGTTATAAACAATATTGATGTCTAAGGTGTATGTATGTTTTCATTTGCTTTGCATTTCTTCAACTACATGTACATCCTCATTTGTATTCTGCTTTTTAAAAAAATATGTTGCCCAACAACAAATCGTTTAGTATGTATGATATAGATGGTCGACAAGCAGAGCCAGAGCAGGATCGAGGCATCCGAGATGTAGTTTCTCAGAAGAATGTTGAGAGTACCATAGACAGCAAAGAAAACAAACGAGACAGTCTTGATGGAGGCAGACACAAGTAGATCACTCATAAGGAAGATTAGGAAAAGACAGGCAACATTTATAGGCCATTTTATGAGAAGGGGGATTTGGAGCACCTGGTCACAACGGGAAAGCTGGAGGGAAAGAGAGCACCAGGTAGACCCAGGGAGAAAATGCTGGACGGACATGCAGAGTGGCTGGGGATGGGGAGGGTGGGGGAGATGCTGGGGGCAACGAGAGATAGAGATGGTTGGAAGTCCATGGTCGCCAACGCCATACGGCAGGGCACCTGATGATGATGATGATGATGATGATGATGATGATGATGATGATGATGATGATGATGATGATGATGATGATGATGATGATGATGATGATGATGATGATGATGATGATGACGATGATGATGATGATGATGATGATGATGATGATGGTGATGGTGATGATGATGATGATGATGATGGTGATGATGATGATGATGAGCCAATGAAGCTCAACACTGTTCCTATAACAGACTTCTACAAATAACAGATACAACACCCATGGCTACGTAAGATCTCAAGACCTGGCCACTTCACGGGCCTATGTGCAGGCTTAATTTAATGGCTTGTGCCGTGATCATTCTAGATCTCCTCCATCACATGGCACCTGTGACGTTAGTGCGTATGGAATTCATTCCGAGCGCGGAGACGTCATCTTGTGAAACTGAAACGGAAACTAATGTACGGCTTCTGTTGACATTGTTTGTGTCACTCTGACGTCCATTATGTTGGCAGGGCACCTGATGATGATGATGATGATGATATAGATGAAAAAAATAGACTAAGCTTATTACGATGATACCTGTTGCAATAAAGTCAGTGCCCTATGTAAAGATAGTCAAAACTGTGTAACTAGACATTTGGTTATGCTCTAAGCTCATAACTGGACACTTAAACTATGATTTGACCTTAGGACTGGACAATCTGGTTACGCTCTAAATTTAGAACAGTTCGACTGTGCTCCAAAGGCAGAAGAGGGTTGTTTGCTTGTGCTGTAAATGTGGCAATGGACGATTTGATTGAGTTCCAGATGCATCATTCAATTGATTTGCTCAGAATTCTAAGACCAGGCAATTCTATTGGACTCTAAAGCCAACACTGGTTAAATTGATTACGCATTGAATTCATGACCTGGACAATCTAATTGAGTCCGACCTTTAAAACTGGAAAGCTGATTGTAATCTTACACTGGACGACCTCTGTACTGTGTACTTTGCACACACATACACACACACACACACACACACACACACACACACACACACACACACACACACACACACACACACACACACACACACACAAAACACACACACAAAAACACACACAAACACACAGAAACACACACAGAAACACACACAGAAACACACACAGAAACAGACAGACAGACACACACACACACACACACACACACACACACACACACACACACACGCACACACACACAAACACACACAGAAACACACACATACACAACACCACACACACACACACACACACACACACACACACACACACACACACACACACACACACACCAGCCGACATTCAAGGCTCAAAAGACAACAAGGGGGGATTTGGGGAAGTTAGGTGGTAGAGTCTTTATAAGTATCATGAGAGGGACTGGAAGAGATGGGTTTTCAGAGAGGACTTGAAAGAAGTGAGAGTTGCAGAGTGGCGAACAGAG